>JAJJMA010307692.1:10311-28768 GCA_023529015.1 Papaver nudicaule | reverse complement strand
CAATCGTCATGCTATTTTGGTTAACCATGACGATTGATTCATAAAAAATCAAGAAATCAATTATTCTGCTACTGTTAATGGAGGTAAAAATTGGGGTTTCTTTTTTGGGGTTTTCAACAATTAGGTTTTTTCAATAGTTGATTGGTATTGTATGAAACAGGTAGAACACCATGAAAATTCGTCATGGTTAAAATCAGGACCTTGACGAGCTTTGAGGTGTATTTGGAATGGAAATTGTTTTGGGTGCAGCTGAGAAGAATTGGATGGATTTCTACAGAAGAATTTCCCCTTTCTGCAACAAATCCATATGGGCGAACGAAGGTATGTTCTCAATAACCCACAAAAATGGTTGATCAATACACGGAAAATCGTGTTAATCTAATTGGTGTTTATGTTCCGGCTGGTTTCCACAGCTATCGAGTCGAAGGAAAGTGACAATTCAAGAGATTAAAGGGAAACATTGGTGTCAATTAGGGACTACAATGAGAAAAATGGAAAGGAGATTCCTTGTTTTAAAGATATATTGGATTGTGTGAATGTTTTCTGTGTTGCTCATTGTTTTCGATTTTTGTTTAGTTCTTGTTTGAATTGATCATTTGGGACACAATACAAGAACTCTAGTTAACAATGTTATAAGTTAGAATGGCAATGGTTGGTATTTCGATAAATCAATAATTAGTTTCAAACACTGCGTAATTGGTTTGACGTGTATATGTGATTGGGGAATCAAGCTAACAACTATTTTCTTGCATGGGATCAAAGCCTGCCAGACAACATTTGACATGGAGACACATGCACATGAAAAGTTCTGTCTATGACATGTTTGAAGATAATTCTAAAACACAAGGTTGGTGGAATTGGAGGGTGTCGTGGTGATAATGGAGGTGCGGCGGTATATTCATATTTTCGTCATGGTTGTCGTTTATTCGTCAAGGTTGTTGTTTATAACAGAATTGGAATGGGTCAATTGGAATGGGTCGTCATGTTTATATGCTGAATTATGACGATTTTTGCATTATAAAATTTAGTCGTCATACAAGTAATGCAAAAGCCATTACGATTTAACTTGTTTTTTTAAATCGTCAAGATTTTATTATATAGTGTGACGATTTAACTTGTTTTTTTTGGAGAGGGGTGATTTTTCTCAAAGCCAAATCGTCAAGATTTTATTACATAGTATGACGATTTAACTTGTTTTTTTGGCACAGGGGTAATTTTTCTCTAAGCTAAATCGTCAAGATTTTATTACATAGTGTGACGACTGTTGTATACTCGTAATGGTATATGTGGAACAATGACGATTTTTTGAATGGGTCGTCATGCTTGTATGTTGAACTATGACGATTTTTCTGTTTATCGTCATACTTATTAGTTGAATCATGACGATTTTTCATCACGAAGGTGGTGGTGGTGGTAGTGAAATTGGAGGTGGTGGTGAAATTGGAGGTGGTGGTGGCGAGCGGAATTAGAGTTTTTGATGGTGAAAATGAAGGTGGTGGTGGTGGCGGCGGTGGTGGTGATAATGGAGGTGGTGGTGGTGCTAATGGCAAACTATCTAAGTGGTGGTGGTCCCAATATAATTGGCTAATTAATTAATAATCTAACATTTTTGATTATTTACAAATTAACTTTCTAATCCTAATCATTACCTCTAATCTTCATTATGGTGGATATAAGGTTATGTGATTACCAACTGAACATCCCTATTGTGGCATTTAGTGCTCACTCCTTCTCGCCCCTATTAAAAAAGGGCTCGCCCCTATTAAAAAAGGGCTCGCCCCTAAATTAGCCAGCAAAAATAACTACTCGTTTGATTCAAATTATTTATTTTTAATGATCGTAAATTACGGTGAACACCAGTTTCAAATTTGCCACCCTATTAAAAAAGAATGTGAATCACACACAAAGGGAGTTAATGGAAGGCAGGTAATGCTAGTTCAACTTAAGATAGAATGCAATGCTAGCTCTAGCATGCTCAAAGGGGAATGCTAGAGCTGTTTGCATCAATATAACGGTATCAATAGCTGGTGCATGAGTAATGATAAGTTTGGACCAATGTTGATATTTTACTGTTTCAAATTTCATATGCACGGAGAGTTTCTCCATGACTGAATTTAGTAGTTGAAGATGTCTCATGTAAATAAGAGAGTTCCTCCATGACTGAATTTAGTAGCTGTCTCATGTAAATAAGAATCACACAGAGCGACATAGATTTTTTATTTATTATTTTATTTCTGAAAGGAAATATTATATTAGAAAATTAATGCTCATCAAAACGATGAATAATAAAAGAGTACAAAAAAAAAAGCCGAGTCTAAGTTACAGCTTTGCAATCAGATTAGAGTATTAAGAGAACAGCCTTAAAAGAAAATCAAATGTACGAAGACAATAAAAGTTATATATATATATATATATATATATATATATATATATATATATATATTTTTTTTGCAAATACTTGAAAGAGGTTCATTATGAAAGATAGACGAATAAAAACTAGAGGTGCTGTCGTGCTGATATACTATATAGGTAAAGGACCCCACAAGATCAGGAAAAAGAAAAATAATGGAAGCAAAGCCCACATATGCACCAACGCGAGCATACTACTATTACTTGCCTCAAGGATCTGTCTTCAAATTTGAATTTTACCAATTTGCGATGCTATTGACATGCCAATGAACGGAGTCTAAAGACCGTGTTGTTGGACTATGAATGATCTCCAACTGTTCCAGTTCCATGTCATAAGAGAAGCAGATGTCGATACTCGCAATTATGAACTTCAGTTTAGGAACTGTGAGAATTGCTGATAGCCAAAGATCTCTGATCTCTCTATACAAGGTGATAGATACATTTTTCAGAAGAAGAGATGTATCAGGCTATACAAGAATTGGGTCAAGATAAGGCACCAGACCCTGATGGTTATCCAATTATGTTTTTCAACAAATGTTGGAAATTCTTGAAAACTGACATTATGGTTGCTGTTCAGGAATTTTGTAATAATGGCAGTATAGATGCAAGACACAATGCTACTTTCATCACTTTGGTGCCAAAAAGAGATTGCTTTGAATCAGTAAAGGATCACTACAAGAAAAAGACCCAGCGACAACACTGAGAAACCGTTGTCATCATGTTACGACAACGGTTTCCTGTACGTTGTCTAGCTGCGTGTTGTCAAAGCCCCACTACTTCAACAACGGTTACTGACTATTGCGAGAAACGTTGTCATACATTGCCAGCAACAACGGTTACCTTCCATTGTGAGTTACACAATGACAATAGTAACAAAACGTTGTTGAAATATTTATAGGTTTCAAAAAAAAAATATTAAAAAAATATAATAATAACAATATATGAATTTTTTTTATTGATTCAAATGAAATAACTTTACAGATTTATTAAATCCAGAAACATTGATCACAAAATTCAATTTCAATTCACTTGTTCAACCAAACTGCCTAAGCACCGATACAAAGATCAAAATTCAATTCACTTCTTTGAGCCTAAGCACCGGTCTTATACGCTGCTTCTCAAACTTCCCATTACGCTTGGTGTGTTAGAGCTTGGTAGTTGTTGGGTCCTTCGTGTTCTTCCGATGTCAAAATATTGTCTCCCTTAGAGCAAGCACTATGGTTCTCTATTTGGGGAGACTTCTCTATTGAATAGAGAAATGCAACTACTATGGTGCAAAATTTCTCTATTCAATAGAGATATTGGTTGGCTTCTCTATTGCCTGCTACCAATCCGTAGCAGGCAATAGAGATAGAGAAGCGATGCGGAAATCCAATTCCCGCAGGGCGGAAATCCAATTTCCGCCAAAAACTTTTTACGGAAATCCGATTTCCGCCCAGAAGTCATGCGGGAATTGGATTTCCGTCCCATAAATAATACCGTTTGACCTTTTTTTTTCCTTACACCCCCTCTACACCTCAACATCTAACCATCCATCTTTCTATTTTTTCATGACCGTCAGATCCCCAACGACTCTTTTTTTCAAAATTCAAAAAAAATAGCCGTTGGGATCTCTTCTATATAAGAAAATTCACTCTCTTTGACAAATCCACCCCAATCAATCTTGTTTCTATTGATTCTTTCTTTCTCCCTTCAAATTTTCAAATTTTTTTCATCACCAAATCGAAATGGTGGCTAAGAAATTCATTCCTGAGGAAGATCTTGCCATTACCAATTGTTTTATTTTTGTATCATGCGATGGAACCGTTGGTGCCGCACAAAATGGATCTCAATTTTGGGGAAATTTTTTTGCATTTTTTAAGAGATGTACAGGAAATCCTAATGAAAGAGATGAACGTCCGATTCAAAATCGATGGCAAAATCACATTCGAAAAGAAGTTGTGGAGTATGTTGGAATTCTTGGCCGTATTTACCGACAACATAGAAGTGGCGCATCACATGAAGACTTGGTAAGCTATTAAATATTTCCCATAATGTTAGTCGTAATAGTTTTTAATTAGAAAGCATACTAACGTTTTTACTACTACTCTTCTTGTTTAGGTCCGAGAAGCTCGAGATCAATTTATGTATGCCAACAAAGCTCCATTCAAGTTTGATGCATGCTACGAAGTTTTAAGAAAAACTCTCCCCGGATATGATTATGAATTAACTAATGAGCAAAATATTGGTGATCCTAGCCAAAACGGTCATGTTCCCGGTGAATTAGTTGATGGTGTCGAAATTCTACCTAATGGACAACGTTATTGGAAATACAAGGAGATGGCAAGACCAATTGGAATGAAAAAGGCTAAACAAGAAGAAAATGCAAGGAAAGATCGGGAAGCGGGAATCGTTAGGAATGGATCAAGTTTTTCAAGGGGTGCAAGTTCTTCAAGACCTATAAAGGTAGAAGAAGAAGAAGAGAGTATTAAAATTGACGAAGAACAAAAATCAATACTTGGGTATTACATGAAGATGCTAGCAAGAAAAGAAGAAAAGAAAAACAACTTTCAACAAGCCGCATTTGTGAATCTTGAAGAAAGCAACCCAATGGATTTTTACCAATCCGAAGAGGAAGAAGAGACAATTATAATAAATATGGATGTTGCTAACATGGATCCGACTCAACAAGATTATTATCAAGAACGAAAAAGAAGAATTTTGAAGAAAAGGGGAAAGAGAGTTGGAGTCCAAACCATTTATGATTCGGACAATGATGAAGTAATCAACCTTGATTAGTATGTTTATGTTCCAAGTTTTATTAGTGTTAGTTTCAATTAGTATGTTTATGTTCCAAGTTCTATGTGTTAGTTTCAATTAGTATGTTTATGTTCCAAGTTCTATGTGTTAGTTTCAATTAGTATGTTTATGTTCGAAGTTTAATGAAAATGTTATTTGGGAAAAAATATCTTAATTGTTATTCCATACTTCAAGACCTAGATATACATACTTCAAAATATGATACTTCAAGACCATTGTAACTTAGATACCATTGTGTTTGAATAATGAAATATTTGAGCAAAGGAACCATTGTGTTTGAGCAAAGGAACAATCTCATGTGAAGAAACCAATTCTTTACGGAAATCCAATTCCCGCAAGAGACGGAAATCCAATTCCCGCCGAGAAAATCAATGGCTAGATCTCGCGATCTGCCAACGGATAGTCGATTACAGCCTTTGGATTAAGGAATTCAAACATGTAACGGCTATTTTTTTTGTTTTGTTGTGTTTTGGCTACTCCTATATAAGCAAACTTGGTTTTCTTCTTCTCAAATCACCTAAAAGCATCATATTGATTTACTTCTTCTCAAACCTACTTCAAATCATCATCATATTGATTTTCTTCTTCATCTTCTTCTTCAATTCATCATCTTCTTCTTCAAAATGTCCAAACATTATAACAAAACCGAAGATTTAGCTATTGTGAATGCATATATTAGGTATGAGAAGAGTGGAAATTGGAAAGGTAGTAGAAAACAAAATTTTTGGCCACTTGTTCTTGATGAATTTGTTAGATTGATGGAAGGAAATCCTCACAAGCGAAAATGCGTTTCCGGTAGATTTAGTATCATTAAGTGCGAGGTCGACAAATTTCTAAAATATTTAGAGGAGGTTCATACACAAAATCCGGATATGGATTACAAGAACTTAGTAAGTTGTTTGCTCGACAAGTTTCTAAATCATTTGAAATTGCTTTATACTAACTTCAAATTTGATTTTTGTAGTGTATGCTTGCAAGAGAAGAGTATTATAAGCGTGAAAAGAAGATCTTTGCATTTGGGGATGAGTACAAACTTCTACGCTCTCAATTGACTGCATTTCGTCATCGAGGTGATAATTTCGACTTGGATGATGGTGATAGCTCTCAAAACTCCACTCCTTCTAACGCTCGGTCTCCTTTCAACCGTAACCCAAACAACTTTCAACAAGCCACCCCTCATCCCCACACTTCATCCCATACTCAATACTCCACCCCTCCTCCCAACCCTCCTTTCAACACTCATTTATATTCTACTCCACCTCCTATGACTTCCTCCCAATCTCCCTATACACCTCAAGCTAACTTTGAATCTCCTTCCTCCCAATTTCCTTATGTTCCTCAAACTTCCACCCCTACTCATATTCCTACGGGAATTTCAATAGGAAAACAACCCAATTTCGACCATCATTTTTTGTACAAAGATAATGAAGTTACGGTAGCAACAACTTCAACCGAAAAACGCAAGCGTCAAGATGGAGATACCAAAAGCCGTCGCTCAACTAGATGCAAGACTCCAACAACACCGGAGACACCAGGATCTCAAGATTCAACAATGAGTGATGCGAGTTCTAAGCTAATTGAAATGATGGAGAAAAAAGTCTTGCTTAAGAAGGAGAGTGATGAACGACAAGCAACACTATTTGAAAGATATTTGGAAACGCAAAGAGAATTGGCACGTCAAAAACAAGAGGTGGAAGATAGGGCAATCATTGATAAGGATATACGTAATTGTTCGCCAACAACTAAAGCGTGGTATCGTCTCAAACGTCAGGAAATTATGAGAAGGACTTTGGCAAATACGAATTTGAATGAATCTCAATCTCAGGATGGATCTCAAGATAATGAATTTGCAATGTAGTTTGTTTCGTTTTTAGGACTTTAAATTGTATTGTAGTCAATTTTCATGTATTGTAGTTGTTTTCCTAAATCAATGAAAATTATGTTGAGTTATTTAAACAATTCAGAGTCGTTTTATGAAAATTCAAATTGAAAGATACAAACAAAGCATATATATATGTTGAGAACATACTCTTTTAGATTGAACAAAATTCAAATTCTCAAAACTTGTTCACTCAAAACCATTGCAGATCAAATTCTCCTGTCTAGAAACCTATTCTTTACGGAAATCGGATTTCCGCCGGTCAAAAGTCAAGCTTTGACTGTGCGGAAATCGGATTTCCGCAGATTTTTTTTTACGGAAATCGGATTTCCGCACAGAAAAGCTGCGGAAATCCAATTTCCGTCTCCAAATAGCTAAGACCATAGAGGTTGCCATTTTTTCGCCATTTCTGCCTTCTCCTTTCTCTATTCAATAGAGAAGCAATAGAGAACCATAGTGCTTGCTCTTAACTTGGTATGGGATTCGCCGGAAGTACACTCTAATCGAGATTTGGCTCAAAATTACTTCACTTGGGATGGTCCTTGGTGATCTTTCAAAGTCAAACACTGACTCCCGGCACAAAAGTATCAAATCTGGGTCATGAGCACTAAAAAACTGCAGACAATAATATCCTAGAACAAGTGACAAGAAAACAAATCTCAAATCATTACCTCCGTGTAGCAATTTTACCAGCAATAATATTGAGTAATAATAGATGATCATGGAGTCCCAGAAGCTCAGATAATATGGCATATAACTGCTGCAACACAGACAATATGTCAGCGAAAACAAAGACGAAGTGAACTTGCATACAAAATCAGAATTGAGGAGGTGAAACTTTACCTTGGAAGAGTGCATCGCTGGTCACCAACATCTCCACTAGCCTGGTACAGAGAAAAGTGAAACCAGTTGTCCATGAAATCAGAAAGCATCTCACCAATTAGAAAAGAGAACCGAAGCTTATCAGAAATGCTCCATGGGGCATGATGGACTTCAATTGTTCTGGTTAGAAAATTGAACTGATACAATTGTCTAAAAGTCTGCGAAATAGTATTATTGTAAGTGTCAATCCCATCTCCACCTTTTGCAGGCATGGCTTTACATTCTTTTTGAAAGACTGCACATGTTCTCTCATAGTTATGCACATGACCCCACAAAGCAAGATCCACCTAATCATGCGTATCAGATGTATTTAGACCTTAGTATACTGTATTATACATGCCGAGATTCTACTTAAATGCATATCTCAACTATTCTTACCTTATTCTTAAGTAGCAATGGCTCCACAGCATATCAACAAACCTTGGATCTACATTGCCAGGATAGGATGAATACATAGGCCTGTGTCTGTTCAAGCAACTCAATTCCACAGAAGTCTACCTGCTCGGATTTCTCAGTCCAGGTATGCTCTGTAGAAACTACAGTAAAGTGAACGCTGGCTTGGTTGATTGAGTAGTGCTCAATGGACCCATCTAGAGGGGCCTTTCCCATATCCCCGTAGGCAAGGAATTTAAGTTCGTCAGAACCCCCTGCAGGTGGAGTCCTGAATTTTGTTTCATTACTCCAGCCTACTGAATCACTGCATATAAGGAATTTTAGAATCTATATTTGTTCGCTTAAGCTACACAATTCTTAATCGATTATTGAAATAACAAGAAGATGTACGATTTACCTGCCATATCTGTCGGAGTAGGCAGTTGACGGCTGAAGGTCAGTCATCACAGCTGAATGAATGTAACCAGGGTCATGCCATCCAAAATCAGTAGCTGGACTTTTTATTGGTGAATCTGTATATATGGACATTTCAGAAGCATTATACACAGATTTGAAATATTTTATTTATCTTACTAGATTTCGATTACAGTTCATTAAGAGACTTACTACACATATCCTTCTGAGTAAACGTATTAACATGTGATGCCTGTGACTCTCCATCCCCATACTGAACCTGTTGAGGTTCTTTATCTTCACTTACCCATGTCAATTTCATCTGCACGACACAAATTGGTGTTTGAAAAGAAGAAAAATATGTTGAATTAGCCATTCAAGTAAGAGATATAGTAGATTGTACCGATGTTCCAGATGAATCAATGCTGGAGAGATGACCATACAAAGGAGAATTTGGGTTAGCGAATTTCATAGGGCTTGACCTCTTAAAAGCAGCAACAAGATCTGCTTTATCTTCAGCACTCAAAGCTTAATCCATTAAAACAAAAAACAAAATCAGACCAAAAAACAGACTCAAACAACAAAGTAAAGTAAGGGTTTTTGAGATTATCATTACCAGCAGTAGCACCAGGAAGAGAAGATCAATATCAACAGCAATTTCGATACCAAAATCATAAACCATTTCCTACTCATCAATCAAAATCTCAAATTTACCTAAAAATCATAAAAATAAAAATAAAAATAAAATTATTCTCAAAATCCACCTAAATTATCAAATAAATTGATAAGAGAAGAAGAAACCGAAACCCACATCTTACACTTGTGTTATAGCGGTACTCATTCTGGAATCTGGATCGACCAACCTGTGTAAATATCAAAAATCAAAGCTTTAAACATCAATTGAAATTGAATTGATTATTTCTATTGTCTGCAAAATACCAAAAATGTCTGAACAATCGAACCTATAAACTTTAAGAACAAAACTGAAACCCTAAAGAATCAACGAAATCAATACCAAAAATAAGAATAATGGAGAGAAAGAGGAGTTTTGGCTTCGAGAGAAGATGAAAAAGGAGACGAAGACACAATTGAAAACCAAATCGATCTATTCCAGGTTTGAGATCTACAACTTTACGAATGAATTTGGGTATTTCCGATAAGAAAAGAGAAGAAGATTTGCTAGGAGGATTTGCTAGTCTTTTCGGTATTTCAGATAAAGAATGGAGAAGGAGATCCAGAGAGAAAGAGGTCAAGAATCCTAGATCTAGTTTCGCAGAGAGAGAGGGAGAACTGAGAAGAAATCGCGAAAAAAACAAATGCGAATTTTGGGTGAATTTTGTTTAAGGCATGGTCATGGTTTGCACAGGGTCAGGGTCATATGGTCAGGGTCAAGGCAAACTGGGCAGTGGGCACAAATAAAAACACGACTCTTAAAATGTCAAAGTCTTGGGCAAAAGAATCTCAAAAGTGTCTCCTTGTACTTAGACGAATGGCACATGAGCTGGTCGTCGATGTTTCAAATTCGAAACAATCAGATTTTAAACGGCCCTAGCCATGTTTCAAATATTTTGCAACATCACTTTTTGTTTCACTTCTAGGTTGCAATCTGGCCAAAATGGTGTAGTGAATTAAAAAATTACATCCAATTAAAAAAATTTAGGCTTGTATAATCTTTGTTGAATCACCGATAGCAAACCGATTCTTTTGCAAAGTAGGTTTCACTTTTGTTGCAATCGGGGTAGGGTTTTCGAATGAATTTGGCAAAATCGTAAGGTGTAAGGTGTAAATTCAACAAATTCTACTTACAAAATAAGACTCAAACTTATTGAATATATTTTTGGGTAAAGAACCAATCTTAAAGTATCGAAAAATCCTCGTGAGATTTTGACGTTCTCATCAAAGATGTTACAAGGTAAATATGATTTCGGGTAAAGAACCAATGTTAAAGTCTCGGAAAATCCTCGTGAAATCTTTGACGCGCTCGCCAAAGATGTTCCAAGGTAAACCTTGTAAGTAGTTCACCGAGGAATCTGAATTTGGTTAGAACATCAAATTCTGCTTACAAGTACGACTTAAACTTATTGAATAGGATTTCGGGTAAAGAACCAATCTTATAACTCTAAAAAATCCTCGTGATGTCATCGACGAACTCACCGAAAATGTTCTAAGGTAAACGTTGATAATAGTTCACCGACGAATCTGAATTCGGTTAGAACGTCAAATGATGCTTACAACATAGGACTCAAACTTCAATTGAATATATGTTTCGGGTAAAAAACCAATCTTATAGTCAAAGTATGATGAAGTTATTAGTTAGAGTTTGTCATATGGATCGATGCTGACATACTCTAGAACTGGCGTTCAATAACTTAATTTTGAAAATACCAAAAAAAAAAAATGAGATTTCGACTTGTTTTCACGGCTTATAAAGAACTTAATCCGTCACCTTCTCTTATGGAGGACTAATATCTCATTTGTTAGTTGTTGTCTAGACACACGTACAAACTATTATTTGTAAACAAAACTGAATTAAGTTTCACATTTATTCAGCGTGGATGAAGCCTTCGACGGAAAACTATGTAATTTTCTTCGCAATTCACATAAGTCATTTTTTTACTAGCTACCTTTTTTTATCCTTCTAACTTTTTCTTTTAGATTGTAAACTAAACTAGAACTTCCTTTTAAATGGTTAAAAAACAAAATTTCAATTGACAATAGTCACTAACCGTTGTGAAAGAGAACAGAAACGTTGTCAAATATAACTGTTGTCAGTAGGCTATAGCATTTGACAACGTTTTTTCGGTGAAAACGTTGTCAAAGGCCCTCTTCTCTGCAACCTTTTGCAAAACGTTGTCATATATCCGTTGTCAATGTCTGTTTTTCTTGTAGTGGATTGTAGGCCTATTTGCTTACTAACCAGTATGTAATCTCTAAAGTTTTGGCCTCAAGATTAAAGTTGGTAATGGATAAGCTAATCTCTCTTGTTCAATGTGCTTATATTGAGGGTAGGCAAATTGTGGATGGTATTCTTATTGTTGATGAACTGGTTGATTCCAGACTCAATTCTGGAACTCCAGGAGTTATTTGCAAAATTGATTTGAAGAAAGCTTTTGATAGAGTCAACTGGGAATACTTGGAATTCATTATGAGGAAAATGGGGTTCAGTCCAACTTGGTGCAAAAGGTTAAAATTTTGTTACTCTACTGCTTCTTTTTCAGTCCTTATTAATGGTTCTTCTTTTGGTTTCTTCAAAATCTCTAGAGGAGTAAGACAAGGGGATCCAATCTCCCCTTTGCTCTTCAACATTGCCATGGAGGGGTTCTCAAGATATATTGACAGGCCTGCAAATCTCAACTTATTTACTGGCTTCTATAATGTTGAGAATGGAATTATGGTGAACCATTTGCACTATGCAGATGATACCATCTTTTTCCTTAACAACTGCAGGGATGAGTTACTAAATCTTTTTGGTTCTCTTAAGTGTTTTGAATTTATATCAGGCTTAAAAGTCAATACTTCAAAAACTAGGCTTGTTGCAATTGGAAATTGTCCGGAGTTAGATGCATGGGCTGCAAAAATAGGTTGTGCTGTTGATAAGATTCCATTCTTATATCTTGGTATGCCACTGGGGCAAGGTCGAATGATAAAGCCATATGGGATCCAATTCTTAAAAAGTTTAACATTAAACTTTCTTTGTGGAGCAAACTTTCAGTTACCAAATGAGGTAAACTTTCAATGTTAAAAGGTATTCGTTCAGCCTTACCAATGTATTACTTCTCTATTTTAAAAGCACATGTTTCTGTCATCTCAATTCTTGAGTGCAAGATGAGAAAATTCCTTTGGGAGTATAAAGAAGGTGCTAGAACATCGCATTTGGTTAACTGGGAGATGGTGTGTTCTCCTAAATCTCGAGGTGGTTTAGGAATGTTAAACTTGCAGCTCATGAATGAAGCATTACTGGCTAAGTGGAGTTGGAGATTTGGTTTGGAAAAACAACAGTTGTGGTACAAGATCATTGAAGGCAAATATGGTTCAAATACTTCATTTTGGTTTCCAGGTAATGTCAAGGATTCTTACGGCATATCTTGTTGGAAAAATATTGCAAGTTGCTGTCAGTTGATCAATTCTCGCTCGAACCTCACTATACACTCTGGTAAAAATGTCTCCTTCTGGTTTGATAAGTGGAATGCTGATAAACCTCTTAAAGACACTTTTCCAGCTATTTTCAAATTAGCAAAGGATAAATATGCATCTTTAGCTGATCATATTGTAGATGGAAACTGGACTTTTGATTTCAAGAGATCAAGATTGCTGGAAGAAGAAGTGAACCAATACTCCACTCTTTTGCTCAGAATTGGGGACTCAGCTTCAACTTTAGATGATGGCAGTGATACTAGAAGATGGAATCTGGAAAGCAACGGAGTTTTTTTCCGTAAAATCCTTATATTCAAAAATGGTTGAAGAAGATGGTGTTTCGAATTTTCCTCATCAATTTATCTGGATTAACTCTATTCCTCCAAAAGTTACTTTTTTGCTGTGGTGTGCTACACATGGTAAGCTTAACACCATTGACATGCTTGGACGAAAAGGTGTGTATGTTGCTGATAGTTGCTGTCTCTTTGGGGGAGAAAATGAAACTTCAGATCATATACTAATACACTGTAAAGTCGCAGCAAAGGTTTGGTCGATGTTAACACCATCTAACTGGAATTGGGTTTTTCCTCCTCACTTCATCGACTTAGCTAAAACCTGGAATTCTCTCAGTCACTCTTCTAGTGCTATTTGGAAACTGATCCCTGCTGCCGTGGTTTGGGTGTTGTGGACGGAAAGAAATGCAAGAAGATTTGACCATAATCACAACTATAAAACAGATGAAGATTTAGGAATTGAAGCCAAGTCACTGGTTTTGGCTTGGGCAAGAGCGTTTGGCAATCACATTCAGTCTTGTACTATCTATAACTGGGATGCTCTGTTAGCCTAATCCTGTTTGTTTTTATTCCTGTTAGCAGCTACACTTTGTAGCTTCTTCTCTGTAAATTCTGTACATTCTATTAATAAAGCTCTATCTCTTTCTATAAATAAAAAACGCTGTTGATTCTCCTTTTCATATTAATTTTAAATGATTCTAACCATTTATCCTCATCTTCATGGTTTTTTTTCTTCAAAGTCTATATCTTTAGTCCATATGTGTCTCTGAAATAATGCAACAAACACAATAACCCATCCATCTCATTAAGATGATTAGGATAGCTCACCGAAGATAAAATTTCGTCCGGGAGCATGCTTTTATAGAAAAGTTCTCTACCAATATCAAGACCAAGTATATATGGTTTATCTGGACCACCTTCAATGATCCAATATAAAGAACCATTCAGCGGACCAAATAGATAATAAAGGTATCGACGAGGATAACTTATCGGGACTAAGACAACAATATCTCTCCAATAATCACCTAAAAATTGTGTTTTAGATGAGCTGACATAGCCTGCAGTATGCAACTCCAGTTGAAAGTTGGGACCGATATATAAAAGGTGAGACTGAGTTTTGAAGCTAATGTATTTCTCCAAATTTACATCATTTCCGATCTCACATCAGCTTATCCCAAACTTCAAGTTCGCGTTGCCTTGAATCTGGTGTTTTAGGTTTTGCAATTTGTTCACTTTTTGTGTAGGTGGTGCTGCTTACCAGAGTTGGTTCAGAACGCCTCCAACGTTGTAGGAAGAAACAAGGTTCTAATATCATGCCACCTTATATTCTAATCACTTAGTACGAAACATGCATGGTGTCTGATCTGCGTCTCTGTGGTGGGGGTATTTTTCTTTATTTCTTTGCCTAGCTACCTGGGCTTGTAGGTAGTGGGCTTCGGTCCAACTTTAATATAACCTTTCAAATTCAAAAAAAGTTTGTCCAGCTCATGGACCCAAACCACCAGAACCGGTAGCACTATTAGGGAACTAAAGAGTTGTTGGAAATCCACAATATTTTTTTCATGTGCATAACATACGAATTTCCTGTTGAGGGATTTGATCAAGATTCTTCGACAACTAGTAGCACACACTCACACAAGCTAATGTAAGCTAATGTTTTAGTACGTCGGCACTAGGGAACTGACTGATAAATAAGGGGTGAACTAGCTGGGCCTGAGTGTGAGTGGTAGGATGGTAGGTGTCACACCTCCAAATTAGCGTCAACCAATTTCGGCCTAGGAATGACTCGGCAACATTAATGGTTCAGTGAATCAAGCTTCATCCATCAATGCTCAGCTTTACACACTTGCTCAATTCAAGTGCACACCCACAATCATCAAAGATTGGCAACATAAGTCTTTCTTCATTTTCTCTCATCCTATAATGCATCATGTGAATAGGGTAATATTCTTAATCCGATCCGAGTCTCAGAGGTAGCACCGATCTAACTCATTTCTCTCACTTTCTCTCTTGTAATGTGTGGTCTTATCTTTCTCTCTCCAAAAAGTCCTTCTTTGTAATCCCCCTAGAGTCCTATTTATAGAGACTCCCTTTTACCCCTGGGTGGCTAGATCCCCTTTTGACCACTTATTAACATAATTGCCACTCCTTGTTTCTTGATTACCCAAAGTATCTAGGCCCAAGCCCAACTGACTAGTTCTAATTAGGTATGTATCAAGCCCATTAGGTATTAATCAACTTGGGTCATCCACATTAGTCCCCTGACGGTTCGGGCGGGCAGAGCGTGCCGGGTCGACCGTCACCCATGGATACCCAAGTCCCTAACCGTCGCCCACGCTGGTTCTTTCAACTGTCGAGATCGTGGCTTACGTGGCAGCGCACGTCTACGGCTGTTGGCATCATGGTCTATGTGGTGAGCGGTTACGCTTTTTTCTTTCCTGTATGAATACTCTTTTACCTTTCCTCCTTCTCAGCCACCTTTCCTTGGTTAAAAATCTATTCCTTCTCTTCTTTTGTTAACATGAGTGATCATGACGAGCCATCGCAAGACGACGAGCTCCCTCCTAACCATGAGGACGAGGCTGGTCTCGAAACCGCGCCAGAAGGACAAGGCGCTCCAAACCCTAATCTCAATGTCTTTCCCTCTCCTGATCGTAAAGACGGTTTATTTTCTAAAGATCTGTTTGTACAAAGTGTTTCTCTTCAGAGCGCTTTTGTTCCTTTCAAGGGCGCTGACTATCCAGATGATTTCCTCAACCAGCGTCTCCTGAACCGCCTAGTGCCACATCTACCTGCCGATCCAAAATGGCTGTTAGCACCAGATAATGCCGAGTGGTCGTTCCCACCTTAAGAACAGATTCCTCGTCTAGCTGTAAATCGTTGCGATTACGCGCTTCCCAATATTGTTTACAAATCCTCCGCAAAGCCTCAGGAAGGTTGGGCTTCGTGGGTTGACTTTATCGCAGGCCAGGAGTCTTACTCGCGTATACTAGAAAAAGTCGGTGTACTTGACGCCATCAAAGCATCCAAATGCCGCTCTTGCAATCGTAGTAATCTTGACCTGAACAAACTAGTTACGCGCTGGATCTCCCTGTTTCACACTTTTTTTTTCGCTTGGGGAGAGACAACTATCACCCTCGAAGACGTGATTGCTTTCACTCTGCTGCCCGTTCATGGTACTTGTTATTGGCATCAGTCCGCTGTTGCAAGATGTATGCGTGAGGAGGATTGGGATCTAGTGGCTGTCCTGAAGAAATCTAAGGAACTCGCGAGAGACGTTCCAGTTGAGGAGGTAGGGGACAACCCTGCGAAAGGTAAAGAGCCCGAAGGCGCCCCGGATGATGATGTGGAAAGGGGCGAGGAACATGAAGGCGCCCATGGTATGTATATTCTTTGAACTTGTTAAGTGTTCTTACTCTGCACTGCTGATCCCCCCTTCATACTTTCCAGGTGAGGGCGATGGTGAAGCGACGACTTCAAGCAAATCAAAGAGGAGGCGCTCTTCTTACCCGTTATTCGTGAAATACTGGGCACCGAAGAAGGTGGAGGGTCGTTTTAAGTGTCCTGCTTACGGCGAGGATTCAGAGAGAGCGCAACTAGCAGCGTTTCTCCTCTTTTGGCTAAGTCATGATGTCTTTGAATTTAGAGAGAGCCAAATTTTGTTTTTCACCATATACTGATGGTCGCGTTGGGCCTATTCCTTACGCCTTTTACTCAGATGAAGAAGAAATCCTCGACTCTCGAAGAGTAAAGCGTGGGGGTGAGGTGGACTTCATTTTGTCCGTTACTTCTGGCTATCTCCCTGGGTTTTATGGAGGCGCGTTCTCCATTGAGGCTTATAATTTTGATCGAGTTGTCCGCCAAGCAGGTTTTGACCAAGGGGCTCCTCCGCCGCCTTTACCTCTTCTTGTTCTAAACGATGCCTCAATTGAGGTTTGTTACGATAGGTTCGTTTACTCCGAGGGGGGCGCGCTTCGCTGTCGTCCACTCCCTTTTACCATTCGTTATCCACAACCCGCTCGAAAAACTCTGTGTGTTTCTGCTGATTGGTATTACTACTGGGAGGAGCTTTTAACCCGTGTGATGAACTTTTTGGTTACTTCCCCCGTTATCTATCCCGCGCCGGATAAAGATGAACTTTGCGCCATGCACAACTCTGGTCGGTTTGTGCTTGAGAAGAGTATAGCAGAGCCTTTAAAGTTGGTTCCTGGGAATAAGGGTCGAGCTCGGATTTCCTCCGAGACAGCTTGGGGACCTTTTCCTCTAGATCCCGATATGGTTGCGAAGCTCAAATCCAGGAGGAGGGTTCCCCATTCCTCCCCAAAAGCTGCTGGCGGACAAGGACGATCGCGGACGACTCGAGTCCCCAAACCATCTCCTTCAGCGCCAGGCGCTGTGCTGGGAAGAGGGGATTTGGTAAGTTACCATTCTCTTAGTACATCGATTGATTTTTTACGTATGCGAGTGTCTTTCAGATGTTTTGTTTACTTAAGTTTCTACTTGCCCGTAGCCTGTCGGCGCTCATGATCCAGGACCGCGTAAGCGGCCTTTGGAAGAGTGGTTTAACATGCCCGAGTGTGAGTGGCGTGAGAAGGCCTTGATTGACAAACGAAACTGGGAGGCGGGTATAGTCCCCGTTCCTCGATGCATATCCTCCCCTTCTAACAAGTCTTGTACTAAACAGGCGCGTCTATCGACCTCTTCAAAAAGGAAACGTGCTGCGTCCGTGCAAAACCCAGCTCGTTCGAGCAACCCTGAGTTTGTTCGGGAATTTGAACGTCGTAATCGTAGCGCCGGTCCTAAACCGGCTGACGTTATGAATATAACGCGCACGCACCCTTTGGTCTGTTCCGTCAGGCGTGGTCATGCTAAATCCTTGGATTCTCCCACTGCTATTTTGGAATCTTTCAGTTCGTCATTGTCAGGGAGAGGGCATCCAGTGGGCCCGTCATCTCTTGATCTTGTACCATCTGATCCAGGTATGCATTAAATTTTTACACGTGGAGTGCATTTACTCCCCTTCTTTAGGCAAGAGGAAGAAAAGGAATTTTACCCTATATAAAGGCTCTAGTATGTGTTTCATTTTCTCTGCGAACTAAGAGAGTTTGAACTTGTGTATATATATATATTTTTTTTTTAGATTCCTTCGACGGGGATTACTCAGACGAGCAAGCAGGTGATACAGACATTGACGAGGAAATGACCTCAGCGCCTATTGAGCAGGTGAGTCATGCTAGCTTACTCCAGATGTATCTTGCGTCTTTGGGGGGGGGGG
>JAJJMA010307683.1:0-11957 GCA_023529015.1 Papaver nudicaule | reverse complement strand
ATGGCTATTGAGCCTTGTAGAATTTTGGCAAATTTGCCTCAGCGTATTTGTTGCCGTATGTGAATAATAATGACGCAATAGTTTGTTAACGGGGTTCAGCGCATAAAGCAAACCTACATCCCCGGATCTTATTTACTGCAGATTACAAAAATAAGATTTCTTGGGTATTATGCCCGCCCAAGACTTCGGATTTTTACAGGTGTCCTTATGGATAGAATCTCTTGATAAACCTGGCATTCCATGGATGCTCAAGTTCTTTTCCATGCTCATCAACTAACACATAAGCTCCACTACCCGCTACACGCTTGATGACATAAGGGCCTTCCCAAGTAGGTTCCAGCTTTTTACATCCTTTCTTCTTCTGATACGGCGGTATCTCTCTTAATACAAGGTCACCAGGCTGATAGTCTCTTTTTACTACACGCTTATTGTACTCCCTGGCTAGACGGCGGTGGTAATTCTCCATATGAGTCAAAGCAATAAGCCGCTGTTCTTCCAAGTCATCTAGTTTCGCCAAGATTAAGTCTGTATTGAGTTTCTTCTCCCAAGCTTCGTGTTTTGTTGTTGGCAACATGACTTCTGATGGAAGTACTGCCTCAGCACCAAATGTGAGTAAGAAAGGAGATGCCCCAGTTGCTTCTCTAATTGTAGTTCTGTAAGACCATAAGACGTTGTGGAGATGCTCACACCATGCCTTCTTGTGTCCCTCAACTCGCTTTTTTAACCCCATTCTTATTGTTTTATTGGTGGCCTCCGCCTGCCCGTTGCTTTGAGGATAGATAGGAGTGGATTTTCCCAGTTTAACGCCATATGTTGCTAGCAGGTTTTCAATGTTCTCGCCGACTAATTCTTTCCCATTGTCAGTGCAAATTTCCGCTGGGACACCAAAACGACAGAATATATTTTCCCATATGAATGTAAATACTTCTTTTCCTGTTCTTTGTCTGAGCGCCTTAGCTTCACACCATTTGGTAAAATAATCCGTTGCCACAATAATATATTTGCGCTGTCCCGACCCTGGTGTCAGCGGTCCAATGATGTCAATCCCCCACTTGGCAAAGGGCCAAGGGCTTAGTACTGAATTTAATGAGACTGATGGTGCTTTTATTCTGTTTGCATACAGCTGACAGTTCCTACATCGCTTAGCATACTCCGCAGAATCACCATTCATCCAAGGCCAGTAATAACCTTGCATTTTTACTTTTAGAGCCAGCGCTCTCTGTCCGCTGTGATTTCCACAGTCTCCTTCATGAATTTCCTTCAACAACTTCTTTCCTTCATCTCTTGATACACATCGTAGTAGTGGCCCAGGAAATGATCTTCTGTATAGGACGCCGTCTCTTAACTCATAATTTCTTGACCTGCTGATAACCTTGTGCGCTAAAAGTTTGTTTCCAGGAGTGGTGAGATGCTCCAAGTAGTATCTGATAGGAACTCTCCAGTCTGTTTCCGCTGACTCTTCAATGTCTACCGCCAGGACTTCATGTTGCCTTCTTCCTTCTATTGATGACATCTTTAATCTTTCAATTGCGATTGCCGGCACTTCTGGATCCGCCATCATTGAAGAAATAAATGCTAGTGCATCAGCATGTCTGTTATCATTTCTACATATATGCCTAAATTCAAGACCAGTAATCTTGTCAGCGTATTCTCTAGCCAATTGTAAATATTGTTTTAGTGAGCTATCATGTGCTTCATATTTGCCCAAGATCTGTCGAATGACCAGTTGAAAATCACTAGTCAGACGAATGTTGCTGATGTCCATCTCGATTATAAGCCTCATAGCGTGTATTACCGCTTCGTACTCTGCCTCATTGTTTGTAGCTGGAAACTCTAATCTGAATGAGTGGACTATCCTTGAACCTTTCGGTGAAATAAAGACTATACCGATTCCTTTGCCCTCTTTATTAGCTGAGCCATCAACATATACTTCCCACTGGTTTGGATCTCTTTTCAACAAGTCTGGGACTCCTTCATCTGGATCTTCCTTTTCCATGAATGGAATGTCTTCAGTTTCTTCTTCTTCCTCTTCTATGGGGAAGTCTGCCAAGAAGTCGGCGATGACCTGTGACCTTTGCGCTGTCCTTATTTCGTATTTGACGCCGTACTGATCTATCTGAGCATTCCACTTAGCAATACGTCCTGCTCTTTGAGAACTATGAAGAATAGCTTCAATGGGAGTTTTGGTGAGTACCGTTATGGGATGAGCATGAAAGTATGGACGAAGTCTACTAGTGGCAAAAACCAGAGCTAGTATTAGTTGCTCTATCTTAGTATAATTCTTCTCAGCAGGCTGCAGAGTTCGACTAATATAATAGATTGGTGTCTCTCCTCCCTTTGTCCGCACTAAAACAACACTGACCGCTGATGATGTGGCCGCCAAGTAGACCCTCAGTTCTTCTCCATGTTCCGGCGGTTGAATAGCTGGCAAGGTAGCTAAATACTTTTTTATTCCCTGAAAAGCCTCCTCATGGTCCTTTGTCCAGTTGAACTTTTCTCCTTTCTTCAGCATTTGGAAAAATAATTTGCACTTGTCAGAGAATCGAGATATAAATCTGTTGAGAGACGCCAATACACCATTTAAGCGCATAACATCCTTCAGAGTTACCGGCGAGGGCATTTCCAAAACAGCTTTGACTTTGGCTTGGTCTGCCTCTACTCCTTTCTTTGTAACAACATAACCCAAAAACTTTCCGGATGTGACGCCGAATACGCACTTTGCTGGATTAATTTTTAACTTAGTTATTCTCATGTGATCAAAAATTTCTTTCAAGTCTTGTAAATGATCCTTCTTTTTCTTACTCTTGACCAACATGTCATCGACGTATACCTCCATAGTTTTACCTATCCATTTCTCAAACATATCTTGAGCCATCTTTTGGTATGTAGCGCCAGCATTTTTGAGACCAAATGGCATTCTTGTATAACAAAATAAACCCTTAGTGGAGAAAAAGGCTGTATGACGCTGATCTTCTTCAGCCAGCGGTATCTGGTTATACCCAGAATAACCGTCCATAAAAGATAGTAGCTCATGCCCAGAGGTAGCATCGACAGTCTGATCTATGCTTGGTAATGGAAAGCTGTTTTTGGGACACGCCCTATTCAGGTCGCTGAAGTCAATACAAATTCTTACTCCTTTATTCTTCTTAGGAACCACCACCATATTAGCTATCCATTCTGGATATTGAACTGGTCTAATGATTCCTGACGCCCTCATCTTGTCAATCTCTGCTTCCACCGCCTCCTTGTATGCTGGTGCCAACTTCCTTGGACGCTGTTTGAATGGCCTGATCCTTGGATCTATATCCAACCTATGGCATGCGGTTTCTGGATCAATACCCGGCATCTCATTCATGCCCCAAGCAAAAACATCCACATATTCTTTTAATAAAGCCTCTAGCTGCCGAGATTCTTCTTCATTCAACAAAGTACCAATTTTTACTATCTTAGGAGCATCTTCTTCACCTATGTTGATCTCTCTTGTAGGTTCTACCGCTGTGAAATGCAAATCTGGCTCACCCATAGGCGAAGGTTCCTTTAATTGCTATAAAGGTGCCGCTGAAGGACCTGCTGCTGAATCGCCCTCCTTCACAGAAAGAATGTATTTGTTGGGTTCAGCGACTAGTTCAGTTATTTCTTTAGTCTTGGTTGCTTCTTTTGTCTGCTTCCTTTTCTCATTCATCCTGGCCTTTCGAGTTTCACGCATCTTTACGTCTACTTCATTGCATGCCTTTGCTGTAGATGAGTCGCCAATGTATTCAGCTACCCCTTCTGGAGTTGGAAAACGCAACCGCTGATGATAAGTCGAAGGCACTCCCTTGATGCTGTGTAACCATGGTCTGCCAAGGATTGCTGCATACGGCGAGTCTACCTCTACAACACAGAAAGTAGTGTCCATTATCAAGGTCTTGCATGTAACAACCTTCATCTTCACTTCTCCTTTAGGTTTGGATGCTATCCCATTAAATCCATAAATACTGTATGAAGAAGGAATTAACGACTCTACTGGCTCTTCTTTAGAATCCATGGCCTGGTACGCTGAGTTGAAGAGAATGTCAACAGAACTTCCTGGGTCAACCAGCACTCTTGGAACCTTGAATTTTCCTATCTGAATAGTAAGGACCAATGGATTCAAATGGCTTCTTGCCTCAGGTGATAGCTCTACCGCCGAAAAACTGACTGGCTTTTTCATCCATTCTAGTAGTGGGCTGTTCTTGACGGTGACACTGAAGATCTCTTTGCCACTGCTATCCCTCTTGTGAATTCTTGACATTACATTATTATGAAATTCATCTCTACTGATTGTTGAATGCACAATTGAGAAACAATTCAACTCTTTCAAATCACGCTGAACTTCAACTTCGAATACTTCAGGCTTTGGCTGCACTGCTTGGATTGGTTGAACCTCCAATGGTGGCGCTGGAGGTAACTCTAAGAAATCTTGAAATCTTCCCATACTGATGAATCTATGCACCTCTCTTTGAACTCCTGTGCAGTTTTCAGTTGTGTGACCATGGAATTGATGGTATTGGCAATATTGGGTAGTGTTAGAAATAGGGTTCGCGGGATTTCCTCTGTTAAAAGGATAGCGGATTTCATTTCTTGATGCTGAACTTTCTATCTGCCCAAATGCATCAGTATAAGTGACACGTAATTTTGGTAGTGTGGCGTCTTAGAAATCTAGGTATCCTGACTTTCTGTCGCCGAATCTTCGATTGTCATTGTTGAATCTTCTATCACCATTCCCTTGTCGCCGATTATCATATCCTCCTCTGTTGTCGCCGTAATTTCTTCTATCGTTGTTGGCGTATCTGCCTCTATTTTCATATCCTCCTCTGTTGTCTTGGTCATCTCTTCCTGCATAAGTGTCTCTCTTTCCTTGATTCCACTGTTGATTGCCATTCTGATGATACTGCTGACGTTCTTGTGGCTGCTGATGTGGGACAACTGCCGCTGAAGGTGTTGCTGCTTCTGCTTCCAATTTTTTGTGTTCCTTTCTAATCCATTCCTTTCTTGCTTCTTCTTGTTCTTCCGGCGACAAATTGTTGATAGAGTGAGCATGCTTTGCGCTTTCTTTCTTCTGGCGCTCTTCTTCTTCTCGCATTTCTTCATATATCAACCATTCATTCTGTCTTGCCCTTAACTCTCCTATATCTGCCACTGGAGTCCAATATAAAGACTGGAACATCTGATCCGTTGTTTCCATACCGCTAATAAATGCTCCCATCTTTTCTTTGTCAGATACTGCCGTCCCCACTTCACTACACAATTTTCTCCACCTCATGATGTAACCTCTACATGTTTCCATAGGTCTTTTCCTGTTGTTAAACAACTTCTCAGCCCCTGGGCGCACTCTCTTATTTTGAATGTAATTTGCAATAAATTTCTCTTCCAACTGTGCGTATTTCTCAATTGACTTTGCCCTCAGACTGCCGAACCAGGCCAAAGCTTCATCCTTGAGAGCAGCAGCAAACGACATGCACATTATTGGATCTGAACCGGTCCATGCTGTTAAATCTCTTCTGTAGCTCTGTAAGTGCAATGTAGGATCTCCTGTACCATCGAAGATTGATGTAAAAGCTGGCATATTAAATCTCTTGGATACATATCCGTACGTGATTTCATCTACAAATGGTGTCTTCTTTGCTTCTGAAATTGCCTTCTTTAGTTTATCATCTTTTGGCTGACCGGCGGCTTCTTCTATCTTCTTCTCCATACGGCGTAATCTTTTGGAGACGTATTCTTGTATATCTTCCAATTTGCCCGAGTCAGCGTAACTTTCCTCACCGTGATTAGATTTCCCAGTCCTCTTACTTCCTTCTTCCTTTTTCGTTGTAGATGCTGCCACCTCTGGCCTTGTAGATCTGCTCTTTTGATGTTTGTGTATTGTATGAGTTGAGCGGCTTCTGCTTCGACTTTCCATTAGTTGCCTATGCTGTTCTGCCAATTGTAAATTGCTCTGGAGGATAATATCCATTTGTCTTTGCATCTGCAACTGCATCTGAGCTTGGTTTATGGTACTTTGTTCAAAGAACTTCTTTAGCAACTCTTCAGTAGTGCTAGTGGATTTTCCTTCTGATACTGTTATTGGCGCCGTTCTTGATGCTCCAACAGCTGCTACCATTCTACTGCTACCTCCTATCTCTTTTGAAGTGTTACCAGCTGCTCTCGAGGGTAGTCCGTTAGAGTTGAGATTGCCACCTACTACTCTTGATAATCCTTCCACTGCATGAGATGTTTCGCCGGGAATCACTGCTTCTTTGGTGGTGCCATCATCCACTGTTTTTCCTTTATTTTGCGCTGGAACTTCTTCTTCCTCATCCTCTTCTGGTATTCCATCCAAGTGCGTTATGTCTTGCATCAGAATAGGACCAATAGCCTCTGTCTGCTGCTGAGGTACCGCTGACTGCGTTGCTGTTGTTTGCTGTTGTTCTGGTGTCGGCGCTATTGACTGCTGTTGCTGAATCTGTGGCGTAGTTAGCTGTTGTTGCTGAGACACTGGCTGTGATGTTGCTGTCTGCTGACTTGTATTGCCGCTCAAGAAAAAATCATGTGCAAAACCCAATGGTGGTACCGCTGAACTTCGCAAGTTACGTTGATTAGGAAAAGGTACAGACTAAGCGGGTATAGGAAATTTCAGAGCTTTACTTGTTGACGCTGTACCTCCTTTCCGCTTAATCGCCATTTTGGTATCCTGTGTAGAAAACAACAAAAGCACTTCCTGACAGTATTAAGCTAGCTTGACTGTTAGCAAATGCTGAATTCGTTAGTGGAGGTGGTTGAGCAGTTTCTGACAAAGTAGGAAACAAACAAAATAGCACAGAACACAGCAACAACATTTGCAGAGCATGACCTAGTCTTGTCGGCAGTTGGAAGAAAACCCTAAATGTTGAAAACTCATTGAAACCCTAAAAACACCAAAGTTTGATAACCCTACTCATATCAAAGATCAAAATCTGTACGGCTTTAAAGTTTTGTTAATAACTTTTCATAACACTTTTGATTCAAATCACACTATGACGTATAGAATAAGAGATATCTAATGACGTATATGAACTTATCATGCAAGCAAGAATTTTCATGTATCTCAAACAAGAAATCCTTATTACGTATTCCAGCACAACTGAGAATATACTAATGACGTCCAACACGCCTTAATCAGAAAGGTTTTCCCAAAGTTTTATAAAGAATAATCAACAGCAATGGTTTCAAACTTTCATAGCAAGAAGATTCTAATAGGTTTACCAGCGTATTTATGGTTAAACACCACCAGCAGTATATGTGCTTGTTAAGACATCACTAATCATACTCAAAACACTCCATAATTCCTAACACAAAAGCCTTTTAAGATTCAGCCTCCTTAATCAATCAGTAAAATACTCATAACTTCAAATACAGTAACCTAACCTATGTTTGAAAACCTTATTACCACACAAAACAACACAGCAACCTAATAAGTTTACATCCAGAAATTTATGGTTAAAAAACCACCAGCAACACAAGTGCTGTTAAAAACATTCACTACTTCCTAATCACTGAAGCCTTTTAAGGTTCAGCCTCCATAAACAATAATAAACACACTTATGATTTCCATAAATGGAAAGTTTAAGCCTCTATCTAACACAACAGCATAACCAATACTTAAAAACTTTAACATCACACAAAAATAGCTTAAGTTTCATGAAAACAAGAAGAAATTTTTTGAAAATCACAGGTTCAGACCTCTTCTAGCGGCAAAATGTAGTTGGTAAAATCCCCATAGTGGTTTACCAATACACCCCTATTTAAGACCATAAACACAATATAACATACATACTTAGAGTAAACATCTATCAGCATGTAGATCAACACTTAAACATAATCAGGAAACAATACTAAGGATAAAATCACCAACATAGCACAACAGATCATAAGCCAAAACCCTCAAACATAGATAATTATTAATGGAATCCTTGCATCTCACCTTGCAATGGATCTCTCTACAACACACTTAAGATCTTACTCGTAATTTGGTCTGTCGAGAGTAAGGAAAGTCTCTTCCTCTCCACAAGCCAAACCCTAGCAATCACTCTTCCAACCCCTTCAAATGTGGGCGTACACTGCCTTATATAGGCGTTTACAAGTAATGGAATACAGCTAATAAGTACAAACTATTCTGACACTATTTGTCCTATTTCTCACCACCTTACCGCCAAGTCTTTTCAATATCTCAGCGCCTCTTCTCTACGACTTCAGCGCCCTTCCATTGCGTAGGATAAGATCGATGACTCAGAATCCACTGAGTCAACCATTCAACTCTGCCAATCCGACCGTTCTGTCCAGTATTAAATGCTCAACTAACTTATTCAGCTTTTGTCGGGGTTTTACCGCTGATGTAGTTCTGTAGTATACCGCTGTTCCAATCTCTTCTTCAGCGCCATTCCGCTGTGAATGATTACTGCTGATAGATGCCGCTGTCGCCACACTTCTTCTCTTGTGGATGCCCTTCTTAGTACAAATCTTTCCTTAAGTTCTCACTAATTGGCGTATGGCATTTTCTACACCTACAGGGTACCCTCCAGTCGTCGTACTCTTCTTGAATGGCCATCACCAGCTCCCCTTCTTCGGCTGCTATTGATGATTTCTTTATTCTTCCGATTTCGATGGAGATTATATTTTTGTCTGTTACTTTGGAGGCAATGAATGCCAAAGCATCCACATGCGTATTGTCCTTTCTACAAATGTGTCGGATTTTGAGATGCGAAATTTTCGACATGAGCCTTTTTGCTAATTTCTTATATTTGGATAGCGAGTCGTTGGATTGGTAACTTCCGTCCAATTGTCGTACCACTAGTTGTGAGTCTGTTGTTATTCGTGCTTCCTGAATTTTCATGCTAATCATGCGTTCTAAGTATGAATCATTGCTTCATACTCAGTTTCATTGTTGGTTGCTTCGAACTCCAACCGAAGTACGAAGACGGTGCGCTCTCCTTCGGGTGAGGTGAAGACTATACCTACCCCTCGGCCATCGATGTTTACCGAACCGTCAATGAAAATCTCCCATCTCCGAGGATGGCATTGTTCTAGCAGGTCGTCAGGCCCTTCGTCGTCTTCGACTCCCAAAATTGGCTCTTTTTCGTAGTCTTCTTCGATTGGAAACTCAGCTAAGAAATCTGCGATGATTTGTGATTTTAACGCGGTTCTGATCTCGTATTCCACATCATATTGTCCTATTTGAGCGTTCCATCTTGCGATTCTGCCTGCTGCTTGGAGGTTTTTAAGAATGGATTCAATTGGTGTTTTTGTCAACACTATTACTTTGTGGGCCTGGAAGTATGTCCGAAGCTTTTGTGTTGCTACTACGAGCGCGAGAATCAGTTGCTCCAATTTGGTGTAGTTTTCTCGGCTGGAAAAAGGGTCCTATTGATGTAATATACTGGCTTTTCTTCTTCTTTAGTCGTTACTAGTACTGCACTGATGGCGTCCTTATTCGCGGCTATGTAGAGTTTCAGGTTCTCATCTTTTTCTGGACATTGCAAAGCTGGCAAGCTCGCCAAGTAATTTTTGATCCCCTGAAACGCGGCCTCCCTTTCGTCTGTCCATATGAACTGTTCTCCCTTTTTTAAGATGCTAAAGAAGTCTTTACATATGTCTGAAGATCGCGCTATGAATCTGCTGAGGGCTGCCAATCTTCCATTTAAAGCTTGCACGTCTTTTATAGTTGTTGGTGATGGCATCTCTCGGATTGCTTGTATTTTAAGCGGGTCTGCTTCGATTCCAGTTTTTGTAACTATATATCCCAGGAATTTTCCAGAGGTTACTCCGAAGATGCATTTTGCCGGATTGATCTTCATGTTAATCCGCCTCATTTGTTCTAGTATCTCTCGCAGATCTTTCACATGAGTACTAGCCTTTTTGCTTTTGACCAGCATGTCATCTACATAAGCTTCGACGGTCTTTTTCAGCCAAGGACGAAAGATGTTCTCCATAGCCTTTTGGTAGGTGGCACCGGCGTTCTTTAACCCGAATGGCATTCTGGTATAACTATATAGCCCGTTGGATGTTAGGAACGTCGTATGTTTCTGATCTTCTTCCGCCAAAGGAAGCTGGTTGTAACCAGAGTAGCCATCCATGAAGCTTAGTAACTCATGGCCGGCTGTTGCGTCCACCATTTGATCTATGCTGGGTAAGGGATGAGGATCCTTGGGGCACGCCTTGTTTAAATTACTAGAGTCGATGCATATACGCACTCCTTTGTTTTTCTTTGGTACGATGACCATATTTGAAATCCAATCGGCATATTGTATTTTTTTGATAATTCCCGTTTCAATCATCTTATCTAATTCTGATTCAACCGCTGTTTGGTATACGTCTGCTAACTTTCCTGGTCTTTTCTTGAATGGCCTTACTGATGGGTTGATATCTAAGTGATGACATGCCAAGCTGGGGTCTATTCCTGGCATTTCGCTCATCTTCCAAGCGAAGACATCGGCGTATTCCCTCAGCAAATCTTCTAGTTCATCTCGCTGCTCTTTCGCCATCAATGTTCCGATCTTTACAATCTTCGGATCTTCACTGGTTCCGATGTTTACGTCCTCGGTTGGTTCTGTCGGAGTAAAGTTCGGAGTATCCTCATTCATGGCACTAGGGTCCTTCGGTGCTTCCTTCGTGATTACTCCTTTTTTGCCTTGTATTATTTGATTAATTTCTTTACTAATCATTTCCTCCTTTTGCTTCCTGTACCTTTCCCTTCGGTTGCGTCTCGCATTTTTTCTTTGATCGATGTCTTTTTCGTGGCATGCTTTTGACTCCAAGCTCTCGCCTTTGATTTCCCCTAGGCCTTCGGGAGTTGGAAATCTGAGTTTTTGATGCAATGTAGAGGGCACCCCTAAGATCCCATGGAGCCATGGTCGCCCCAAGATTGCACTGTATGGTGATTCGATGTCCAAGACACAGAATGTTGTGTCCAGCTCCATCGAGGCTACGTACACTGGTAATGAGATGTCTCCCTTCGGCTTTCACGCTCTTCCATTAAATCCGTAGATCGTGTAATCCGTGGGCACCAGTGGCATATTTTAGAAATACTCCCTGTAAGCCGTTCCGAATAACACGTCTACAGAGCTCCCTGGATCGACCAGTATTCTTGGTATTATCTTCTTATTTATGTTTACTGTGATCATCAAAGGATTATTACTTGGTCCGTCTTCGATGAGGTCCGCTGCCGAGTAAATTATTGGTTTTAGCTGCCATGGCTCGAATTTTCTTGCTTCGGTGACAATCATTATTTCTCTACCATCTTTGTCCCTTTTGTGTATTCTTCCCCCAATGCTGCTGCTTCTTGAGCTGACGCTTTCCCTTGTATGAATCATTGAATTGCAATGAGCGGTATGTGCTGATTTTATTTGGATGACTTGTCCTGAAGATCCTACTCGGTGCCTCGGAGCCTGGTCCGATTTCGAAGCCATTCTGGTTGTGATCTGTCAGAAAACAAAAAACCCGTGAGGTCCAAGGTGGCTAGCGCAGTGTACTATGTCGGCCATGTAAGTCTATACACTGCAACGGTTTTATCTGGCGAATTTTAAAGCAGGTCGTATCTGCCCCTTTTAGATATATTCTTAGTTGCATGCTTTGTCTTTTAGCCAAAATTATCTTTCTCAATGGTTTCTTTTATTGAAATTTACTTCCAAATATAGTAGGAATTTTGAAAACCCTAAAATTAATTTCACACAGATATTTTTCGTAACCATTTTTCTTAGGGTTGGATTCCATTGTTAAGCGTTCAAAGCGAGAATCAACTACCCCTTTTAAAACCGGCTTTATCACATCAAGGTCTTGAAATTCTTAATGGATGATCTTACCATCTGATGTTGTGCTCAGAAAACTCATAAACATACTAAAGCCTTTAAGGTTCTTTAGACGCTTATGGTACAGGAGCTTCTCTTTGAAAAACAAGCTTTTAAAGATCTTTGACAAAAGAC
>JAJJMA010307667.1:0-12609 GCA_023529015.1 Papaver nudicaule | reverse complement strand
GTAGTAGATACATCATTTGGATGTATATTACTAATAGAGGGTGAAGCAGATTCTGTGACGGCTGTTGACATTGAATTTTCAGCTGCAACCTCAGTGGTCTGAACTTGTAAATTTTCTTGCTGCACAATAGTTAACTGAGGTCTAGAGAAAGCAGATGAGGATAGAAGTTTAGTGGAAATGGAAGGTTGAGTAAGGCTTTGGGAGTTTACCTGTTGCTTGGCATCGAATGGGAAGCTTGATTCTACAAACCTGACGTGCCGAGAGATATAGATTCTATTGGTAGGTTGGTGAAGACACAAGTAACCTTTGTGTGCAGTACTGTATCCTATAAATGCACAAGGTAATGATCTTGGCTCAAGCTTGTTAGGTGCATATGGACGAAGACATGGGTAGCACAAACATCCAAATACTTTGAGGAAGCTATAATCAGGTGTTTTATGGAACAGCAATTCCAATGGAGTTTTATTTTCAGATTGAGAAGCTGGAAGTCTGTTGATCAGATAGCATGCTGTTTGAAATGCATAAGACCAGTAGGATTTAGTCATGGAAGCTTGAAATAAAAGAGACAAACCAGACTCTGTGATGTGCCTAATTCGTCTTTCTGCTAAACCATTTTGAGCTGAGGTATGAGGACACGAAAACCTATGAATTACACCTGACTCATTTAGGAAGGCAGTGAATTTCTGATATTCACCACCATTATCTGACTGAAAAACTTTGATTTTTGTATCAGTTTGATTTTCTACCATCTTTTTGAACTGAGTGAAGACATGAAAAGCATCTGATTTACGTGCAAGTGGGTATATCCAAGTATAGTGCGAGAAGACATCAAGAAACAGAATGTAATAACGAAATCCATTTGTTGATAAAACTGGTGAAACCCAAAGATCAGAAACAATCAAGCTTAAAGGCTTGTCAATAACAGTTGCACTAAGAGAAAAGGGGAGTTTCTTGCTCTTGCTTAGATGACAAGAGTGACAGAACTCAAAATGCTTATTCAAAACTGGAAGGGAATTACTATGAATAACTTTGTGAACGGTCTTTAGCATAGGATGACCAAGACGCTGATGCCACAATGGAAGTGATGCAGACACAAATGCAGATGGTTTTGGTAGATTTATCTCTCGGACTCCATCAAGTTTGTAGAGCCCATTGCTAATCCTGCCGCGCAACAGTGGTGCTTTCGTGTGGATATCCTTCACAACAAAGAAATCACTGTGAAACTCAAAGAATACATTGTTATCTTTGCAAAATTTTCTAACTGATAACAGATTAGCTTTTATCTCAGGGACATGGTATATGTTGGTAAGCTGAAAGGAACGGTTATTGTGGTTAAAAGTTGCATTACCAACACTTTTAATATTCAAAGTATTACCATTGCCGACTTGGACCTGCTCAGTGCCTGCATATTCATGCTGAATCTGGAGATTGTTCAGATTTGCAGTCAGATGATGAGTAGCACCAGTATCTGTGACCCATTGATCACCACTTCCTTCTCCTGGGAAAGCAATATAAGCAGCTGGTTGTCTAGGCTTTCTTGGCACAAAATTCTTCTTGAACCTGAACCAACAGTGAAGTGCATCATGGTTCATGCGAGTGCAGATCTGACATGGACCTTCTCCTTGATCAGTTTGTTGAACTGGTGCTTGATTGTTGTTCTGCCTTTGTTGTTGTGGCTGCCTGTCATTTTGCTGGTTCATGTTCCTTCTCTGATCTGGTCTTTGAAAAGGCCTAGAGGAAGAACTCATAGCCAGCTAATGGCTGTTGAACAAGTGCAAGTTGCTGTCCTAGCCTCATGTCATAATTCAGGAGATGTGCAAAGAATGTGTCCATGTCCATGGTTTCAATTGTGCTTAGAGATGTCACAATTGCATCATAACCATGATCAAGTCCATTCAGGATGGACTGCTGCATGTCTTCTTCACTAAGAGGATTACCAGAGGCTGCAAGAGCATCAAAAATCTTTTTAGCTGCTGAAAAATAGTCATGCATAGAGCTGTTACCTTTCTTGTGATTGTGTAACTGTCTCTTCAAATGCAGCTTATGCGCTTTGGTGTTTGGTGCATATCTTTTCTCCAAAGCTTGCCATACTTCTCTTGATGTATTTAGGCCTGTAACTCGGCCTAGAACTGCTTCAGTTAAGGATGAATTAAGCCATCCTAACAAGATCTGGTCTTGTTTTTCCCACTTTGCATAGTCTGGATTAGGAACATTTGGTTGTCCCTCTGTGGTACTTGGAATTGTTGGTGGAGGTTTATTGGTTCCATCCACATAAGATTGTAGCTCATATCCTTTGAGCAATGGCTGGAATTGAGTCTTCCAGAGTAGGTAATTGGAATCGTTTAACTTGACAGTGATCAAGTGATTGATGCTGATGGAATGAAGTTGTGAGTTTTCTGCCATTGATATGGTGGTAAGAGTTTATTTGCGTGGTTGTGGATCGGCTGGCGTGATACCAAGTTAAAGAGAGAAAATGAGATTTAATCTTCCACAGTTTTGTGGAGCTATTTCATTACGTATATATATGATTTCCCTTTCTAGGGTTACAGAGATACAATCGAGTTTTTACATTTAAGAGAATAACAAAATATGCGACAATTAAGCCAATAACTAAGGCATGGCAGTGACTGAATCTTGGCAGCTGTATTATTCAAGGATCAGCTACAATTACGCCATTGACATAGGCTTGGCAGCTGTATCCTTAACAGCATCTGATCCATATCCTTAACAGAAGATGTGCCGAGGCCGTACATTGTTTACCGTCTAATCGACTGCTTTAGCCACAATTTTTACTCCTAGTTGCTTAATCATTTGCTATTGTCATCTCCACAATGCAAAAGGAACGAGATTCATATCTGACACCCACAAGCACTTAGCTTTTGGCCTTTGGCCAACGCTGGTTAAAACTTACATTAGGCAATCCCCAATCCCCTAACCAAAAGTAGTACCTATCTAAAGTGGCCTTGTATTTGTACTCGGGATCACTTCACCCTATCGAATTGGATGTGCTTTTATGTGTCTTAGAGTGTAATTTGTCATGTCAAATTTTTTTGTTGTTGAAGGAAACAGGGGCTACTGCCCAAAACTTTTATTTCAAATACCTCATTTTATTGAGGTTAGAAGGGTTACAATGGCCAATTGAAAGCCATGAATACATTCAATTAGATCATAGAGATACAACAGACAAATTGAAATCGCGATCATATCTTGTCGCCAATGATCCATGTAGATCTTCGTCAAGTCGATGTAAATCGCCCTCAAATATGTATTTGAAAAGATTATGAGAATCTATTTCAAAAGGACTAACATGAATCAAAAAGGTTTCTGGCTTCAACCATTCTAAATTTTGAGACTTCAAACTCTGATAATCCACTAAGGAGTAATTTGTCCATAGTATTGCGGTTTCTTTCAAATCCAGCATCAACTGATCTTGTTTGAAATGATCCACGTCGCGTCAGAATAAAGTATATCTTTGAAGATAGACTAAACATATGATCATAATTGGACAAATTGTTCTAGCATATCTCAAAAATCACTGTAGATACATACAATAAAACAACTAAATGGCCAAGATAAGCCATTTGCGATGAGAAAACATAAAAATGGCAAGATCCATATGCCATTGATTATTGATAGTAAAAAAGGAAAAAGAAAAACTAAAACCTAAAACTAAAATCGCTGTAGGAAGCGATGGTTTTCTTTAATTTAATATACTTACATAGAGTTATTTGATCTGCCTGGCGGATCTGAAAAATCAGATCACACCAAACAAATCAAGAGTAATACAGAGAAGATTTAGGAAATCAAGTTGAATTTCAGAAGTTTCAGAGAGGATAAGAGAGAGAGGCAGACCGAGAGAGGATGGTTGGATAACTATTCTCACTTAATCATCTGGATGAGGTCATTATCAGTGACATGGTTTTCTTTGGTAATCAGTCTTTATCAAGCATAAAAAATAAAATTATCCTTTCAAGGAAGTGAAGCAAGACCAACTTTCTCATTCTCACGACAAATTGGGGCAACAACTAATTTGTTTTTAGATCGCTTAAGAGTTGACAGCCTATGCGAAATTGTGAACTGATGCAACCATACCGAGATTTCCAGATGGGGAAATTCACAATTCGGTTGAGTCCCACCCCAAATAAGAGTTCAGATGTTCCAATCCCAGGCTAACTTGAATGTCTCACTGAAAGTCCAAATCAGCAATTGGACTCTTTGGTATTGCGCCATGAATTGGGCATAATATGTTCAGGTTCAGCATGTCTGATCCGGATCAAATGGATTTCGCAATGAAGTTTCTTCTTGCAAGTGTCATTTCAGCAGCTAAAAACATGGCAAAAGGGCAAAGGTAAATCTAAATTTCGAAGTGACAACCAAATTTTGATTTAAATAGGTAGCAATGTCGTTACAATACATTTGTCAAACGGAAATGCATCTCGTTTGCCAAATCAAATGATTGGATATCGGAAAGAATGTGAATATCATACACTAATTTGTCAAGTGGAGTTCCTACTTATTAAAATGTGATTATGTACTCGGTGCTAAATCAGTTTACGATCTTGCTACCCAAAATATTATCATTCCAAAAATGAACACATACATTATAATTTTCCTTCTCTATGAACCCATACATCTCTGACGTTTCTAAGTTCCATCAACACTTTTTTTCTGGAATTAATTATAAGGTATACAAAAGTATAATACTTTAGCAGTGTATGTGATATCAAAATTTCATGTCAATTTCCTCGAACATCTCAATCCACTACATACATTATTCTTTTTAGATTTGGAGACCATAAATTCCTTGAACATAGAAAACATACGAGGTTGGATTGGTAAAAATAAAGAAGGGAAATTTCCTGGTCATTTAGTCTCACATCTATGGCCTTTTTGATTGCTTTTGTGCATGCAAAAATTGTACCTAAAGGCAAACGAGAATTGTGTGTCTACTGACCTCATGAGAACGTTGTGTGCAAAAATATGAAATCAACAAGCTTCATCAAATCTTGTTCTTTTCTGAGCAAAGCAAGCAAAGATTTCATTAAATCTGGTGCTTGTTGTCACTATAGCTGACTACTAATACAAACTGACCGGTCTTGTTACTCCTGTGAATTGTACGTGATTAAACTAGTACAACTTCTTTTGGGCACACATATCTCGAAAACAAGAAACCGGTTGGTTTGTAAAGATGGGCATGGCCCTTTTCATTTTCCATTGGAGGAGACAACCTACGTGAATTTATGCATAAGATAATCGGGCATGTTTATTGGGCTGGAAACATATGTATCCATAACATACTTTCGAGGTCATTTTCGTAACTCAAACGGTTTTACTATATATTCACAAAACCCTGAAATTCACATAGATATTTGAGATTGTGCGTGACTTCTAGATCAGAGTGGAGTGAGGCGGCGATTTGTTGGTGGAAGGCGAAAACCCACAAACCGGAGAATTGTCTAATCTCAGATCAGATGGATCTTATTATTGGAATCTTGGAGATCAGTGATGGAGATCTCAACCTTTTAAAATCCTCACAATGATTTCATCTCTCAGAACTGTTTGATTATTTAGTTGAAGTTTCTGCTCGTTTTGATTATCAGTTGAAATTTCTCCTAGCTTAGCGTCGATTTTTATTTTATCAAGCAATGCAAGAGCATATTTCATCTAGCGTTGTTAGAGCCGTTGGTTCAACCAATTAATGGTGGTGGTTTTCAGTGGAGTTTTTCACTCCAAAGATTAATATTTGCAACTTCAGAGATTCGGAAGGAACTGTTATCACACCAAACTAAAAAGGAAGTCTCAATCATCATTTCAAAATCGTTATTATTAGGTTAATATTTTACACAAATTTTGTTGTTAGGGTTGGATGCTTGATAGAAATTCATGGTTATAATAAGTAACAAACAAGACGAAATGTGTTAGTGCATATCAGTTTTCAATGATGTAAATCTTCCCAGAACAAGTGATCAAGAGAATCAATATTTCACGTACAATTCATACACACTGACAATCATAGTTACCTGTAGGTATTTCTATAAACTAGACGCTGTAACACAGCTTGTCTTTCTCATAAGCTTCCAGTATTGCGCCGCAATACTTGGATAAACATAAGAGTTCCAAACCAGCTTAGCTTCAGGTACAACTGGAAGTTTTCCACGCAAGTAGTTTCTCGAAGAGCGAGTAGTAAACTACCCCGTATTTTCCAAACTCCACTGTCTTCCATCGCGAAACGTAAATCAACTGGAATATCCCAGTATGCTTGATTGCATACAAAGTCCTTATTATAGGTGCCCCCATATGATGTGCGAAAAGGGCACACATTCTTTTTATCCTCATTCATTAGACAGTATGGAAAATTTGTAAAAACTGAAACTGGATTTTCTTGTATTTGGCCCATAAAGGAATCCAAAAATTGAGCAAACACATGGAAGGAGAGAATCCGAACATTGACCAAACGTAAGCACAAAAATTCAAATCAACGTTTGGATTCACTCCTTCCATGTGCTTATACAGAGGAGCACAGAGATTCATGACTTCTGACATTACTTAAACAAATGTACATATGTACATGTAATTCTCTGTAAATGAATGCAGTATTTTCTTTTGGTGCATCTTTTGTTGACATGTCTCCTTGTTCTCTGTTGTTGAGTCGTCTACAGTAGAACCTCTATATAGGAAAGTTTCACCTATTTACCACCCACACTCTTACTCTTTCCCACCCACCTAAAATCCCACCTATGTTTTCCTAATTACCACCCACAAAAAATTGTAAAACTCCTATTTCCCACCCCATTGACTTTACTATTCACACCCATTAATTATTCCACCCCACCAAAAACATAAAAACCTAAACCTAAGAAAAACCCAACTGTTTTCTTCCTCAATCGAGCAACAGAAAAAAAATCTTCCACAAAAAGACCGACCTCCATTCTCCTCTCAAATGCTGATTTATGCCTACAAGAAGAAGAATGTTGTTGAAATATGAACGGCTTATTTGGATTGTAGTCGTCCAGGATATGACTACCACGGTTAAACAGGGTCGTTCACTCCAGGACTACAACTATTACTCATAGTCGTCCAGGTTTTGAAAACTAACCTATGTTGTGGTCGTTCAGATGCTGAAGACTAGCCTGTGTTGTGGTCGTTCAGATCACGAAGACTAGTTCGTCGAAAATTTAAGGGAGAAAAAAATCAATTGTAATCACTTACTTACTTCTAAACCATCTTCAGTTTATTCGTTATTGTCTCAATAAATTTAATGAAAAAACCTACACGACTAGTTAAAAATTGGTGTACTATAATTAAATAAACATAATCTAACCTAGGGTTTTCAAAGTTAATGGTTTTCTATGATTTATTAATGAAAGTAGAAGAGTAACCATAGAAGAGGACAAATACTAGTCAAAGTCAAACCCTATTTACTTTTGTAGGTGGTAAATAGAAGAAAGTAGAATTGAAAAGTGATTATTTTTTTTCAATTGTGATGTGGGGTGGGAAAGAGTGAAAGTGTGGGTGGTAAATAGGTGAAACCTATAGGAATACTCCATATAGGAATAACCTCCATATAAGAATAAAATTTTCTGGTCCCAACTTGGGCCCAGTTATATTTAAGAATAACCTCCACATTGGAATAAGTAATAATTGTTTCCGGTCCCGTCTTAACTAATTTACCTCTATATAAGAATAACTCACATTATACTATAATATAAAAGATATAGGCATTGCCATGGTTGAGTTTTGTTTGAATTGTGTTATATCAAATTTTATACATTATATATATATATTGTACATATAACTTGAAAGAATATTAATCAATATTTCTACTACCAAGGTACATATATGTATTTTCCCTAGGTACAAATGTATTTTTCCAAGGAGCATGTACAATATTTTTTTATTTGACTTTTAGGGTGGACCTCTATATAAGAATAACCTCCATATAGGAATAATTTTTTGTGGTCCCTAGATTATTCTTATATAGAGGTTCTACTGTACTTGTTTCTTCGAATTCTTATCACTTCGGCTACTTGTTTCTCCAAATAAAATACTACAGTCATTGACAAAGAATTGCAAGTATTTTAGTTTTGTGCATCTTTTGTTGACGTGTCTGCTTGTTTCGGTGTTTATTTTATGTTCCATTCCAGCAATTGTTCAATCCGGTCAAGCTGTTCCATATATTCATTTTCCTTTGTTCAATAGCTTCAGTTATACGCCCTCCGTCCCACATAAATTGAATTAGTTGGTTTTCATTTTAGCCTAAAAATAAGCTAAAATAAAAAACCAACTAGCTCAATTTATATGGGACGGAGGGAGTCCATGATTGCAAAGGAACTTGGAGTAGTAGACTGTTTAGACGCCAAAGTCAATACATGATCAGTACTAGTAGTAATTTCATTCCAATGTTGACAAATGATTCATTCAAAATTGGTGCACTCTTTAGAAAAAATAAATAAATTTAGGCTCTACACTCATGGTATGGAATTACGATTTCGGTGATTTGGAAAACAAAATGATAGATCTAAAACAAATGAATGAAATATCTAAGATTTAAAAAGATATCAAATACAAAACATACCACCATAAAAGTGGATCAATCTTTTATAAACAAAAGTTAGAAGGTGCAAACTCATCAAACCATACTTATCAAACGAGTAGCAATGGAAACATGATACTCACTGAGAGTTGCATGAGACAAAATTATCACCATAAACCCACGTCGGACAAGCAACACTCACCGGTTAATCTATATAACTCAAACGTTAATTGACTGCCTCAAAGAATGATAATCCGAAAGCTTCATTTGCCTGAGTGAGGCGCCACACTCATTGGCTACAACAAATAGTTACGGTGAGCAAAAAATACTTTTAGTGGAACCGAAAGTGCTCATGAAGAAGGTTACCTTGCTTCGATAGCGCCACAGTGACAAGGTCCTAGTATTATTAATGTCAATTCTACTTGAAGTATTTAAAAAATTACCTGTCATTCAGCATCTTCTGGATTATATGGCCATTGTTAAAATTGTAAAGCTTATCCCTTTTCTTTGCTGACTTCATGTTTATTGCGCCGTTTTCAACATGGAATAGGCGGCAATGTGGGGAACCATCACCATGTTAGTTTCCGGCCAACAAGCAGATTTTGAATCCTCTGATTCATTAAGAAAGCCGATTCGAGGTCAGTTTGGGTTTCAACATTTCACGATCATTAAATCAGATACACTTTAACCACGATGAATCAATCTGATGCGCAAAGAGCTTAAACCACAAAGAAATCTGCATTTTCATTTGGGTGTCCTAGAATTCTACATTGGGGGCAATCATCCGTATGGTTGACTGTCATTTCATTTTTGGTTCATTTCCATAGACAAGGTCCAGAAAATCAGCTTAATAGCTGCAATTACCTTCATAGTGATTGCTACGATCATGGTATTTGGTTTGGCCTTGTAGTTATAGCACCAAGAGGAGTTCCAATTTTATGTAGGAGAAGCAAAATATATCCCACAAACAGAAACTGAACAAGAAGATAAATCTGTCTACCATAGTATTTAGCAACAAGGAACAAGCAAACTTCATGTACAGTGACATACAAAACCTACAAAGATTAAAACCCTCAGAGGTTAACAATTATTTAAGTTAAATAATTTGTCTTCTGCCTACTAAAAGAAAAAAAATAAATTGCCTAGGAACTAGCACATCCAATCTAGCTAGGTAGCTAGGCTCATGGATGTTTGACTATGACGATTTAGTAAAACTTCTTGTACTTTTGGTATCGGAAAAACCTAGAATGAAAAGTACAAACCAAGCTGCGTTTAAGAAACAGATCATCGCTTTTCTCAAGTGAACGAATGATTTTGAAGCCACTGTTTATACAACATTTGAGAGAAAATATCATAACACTTACATAGCTTGTTGTTGTTAATAGATCTTCGTCAACATCAGAAGCCATGATCCAATCTAATGTTGGTTGTGTTTTTCAGGAGACGGCGTGAACAGATTAAGAGAAGGAGAAGGGGCAGTAGAATGTTGAGACTAACAAAACCCTAGGACACACACGTTTATATACTAGGGTAAGTAAAGGTATTATTACACTTCGTATACATCCCTTGTGTGTCGGTGAGTGGGTCATCCATCCTATGCCAATAATTTAGTCATGGGCCTCATGGCACTGAAAGATACTGTTGAGCCTGCTTTTGGCATCAAAACATCAAATTGCCAATTCATGAAAGGAGAAAGTTGACTGTTTTGGAATAAGAGGTACAAGAGAGCCAAGAATGTTGCATATGACGGCTTTATACAATACCATATAGATCACTGCCAAGCTGGCATTTGAGGAGTTGCTTTTTGAAATATGCATTTGAGAAGTAGATCATCGCTTTTCTGAAGTGCACGAATAATGTTGAAGCCACAGTTGATGCGACATTTGAGAGGAAATATCATAACGCGTACATAACTAGTTGTTGTTATTATATCATCATCAACATCAGAAGCCATGATCTGATCTATTGTTGGTTGTGTTTTTCAGGAGACAGCGTGAACAGATTAAGAGAAGAAGAAGAGGCAGGAGAATGTTGAGACTAACAAAACCCTAAGACAGAAGTTTATATACTAGGGTAAGAAAAGGTATTATTACACTTTGTATACATCCCTTGTGTGTGGGTGAGTGGGTCATCCATCCTATGCCAATAATTCAGTCATGGGCCTCATGGCAATGAAAGAAATTATTGAGGCCTGCTTTTGGCATCAAAATTGCCAATTCATGAAAGGAGTAAGTTTACTGCTTTGGAACAACACTATCACCATGATATTAGTTTGAGACTGTGTGTAACGTGATGGAGCGTCACAAAAACAAGACCACATTGGAGGATGAAGCTCGAAACAATCACCACAATTGTACCCCAAATGAGCGTCCAGGGAACGGTGGTGCAACATCACCATTGGTATTTAAGTGTAAATTATAGAAAGAAAAAAAACTAAATATGATGATGTCAAAAAGGTCTAATCTTAAGATCCTAAATATGATGATGATGCAACTGTATGCTCATTGTTTTCTTATGTACTTGTGTTAGAAATAGTGTTTAACTGAGACTCTAACAAGTCAAAGTTATTGAAGTTCGAGTTATATTAGGATAATGAGTCCTTGGTTTTAGAGTTTGCTATGTTTAGAGTTTGATGATTCTAGAAGAAGCTAGAACATTCTAGAAGTGCGACTTGATTAAGAAGTTGAGTTATTTATGGCATTATGTGTTATTTGGAGTAGTTTCTTTGTATAGAAACTCTAGAGTTTTAGGCAATTGGTTTGGGTATGTTGTGCCTATAAAAGGCACCAGTTATCAGTATTGTAAGACACACCAAGATTAATAACAATGTAGTCTTCCGCTTGATTTGTGTTTGTTCTCCTCTCTCTTGCTCTCGAACATACGGGAGCAATCCATGGTGAGACAGAGAGAGGAGGGAGAGAAGTTAGAGAACTAGGTTTAATTTTAAGTTTTCAGGTTAAAAAGAAAAAGAAAAAGAGAAGAGGCGAAATAAAAAAATAAAATAAAAAAAAGGGACGTAGTGCTTATCATGATCGAAGTTTCGAAGATGTGATAGGATGAGCACTAGAGGTTCAAGAAGTGGCGGAGTTTGTGACATGGATCTCGAAGGGCTAGCTGTTGTGTAGCATCATGAAAAAAAAAAAAAAAAGAGGTGTTAGATTATCATCAAAAGGGAGAGTATAGTGGGTCTTTGATGATAATGGTGGATTGTTGAGTACATCACAGTTTAGAAGTACTGGGATGGCGAATCAGTCACGAGTTTGTGAAAGCATGGCCAAGACCTGGTGACAGAAGTGTGCCCCGTGGAAGATACGGAAGTGGCTTTGAGTTAGTACTGTTGGTTCTCTGTATCCGACAGAGAAAGAAGAAGCCAGAAAGACTGACATATCGAGAAGAGAAGTGGCGACCCTGCTGATTTGGAAGGGTAAGGAGATGATTTGGAAGAAAGAGCAAGCAAGGAACCTGACTACGGAGTTGCAGGAGTTTGGGTAATAGGTTTGGTGCTGCTGGTTGTCATGTCTGCAAGGGTAATAACCAAGTTTTGAATGAGGTTCTCCCACGGTTCAAGAGAGCAGAAGAAATCAAAGAAGATATTGACTATTGGTGCGTGGCAATCAGGTAATGCTGCTGACTTTGAAATCGACAGAGAATCAGAGAAGCTCGACTTTGAGTTAAACATGGTAGAAAAGATCCAGAAGAAGGATCGGCCTCAAATATCACGCAGTGCACTGTACCAAAGGGATCGGCCTCAAATATCGTCATGATCTCATCCGTGACACTTTCGCGGATATGTGTTACCGAGCCGGAGTTCCAGCCAGGAAAGAGGTAGATTTGGGTTTCCATACTGACGATGGTTTGGCCTTGAGACCTGCGGACATCCTAGTTTACAATTGGGACAATGGACGTGACATGTGTTTAGATGTGACTGGTGTCTCTCCACTTACAGGTAATGGGGTACGTGCTTTTATTCCTGGCCAAGCTATTGCTAACGCTGTTGCTAAGAAAAAGGATAAATATCTTGTCAAGTGTTCAGCTAATGGAGTTGGTCTTGGGGTCCTTGCTTTCACCACTTTAGG
>JAJJMA010307658.1:0-10967 GCA_023529015.1 Papaver nudicaule | reverse complement strand
ACAGAACTTACCTAGTTGAAATTTTCAAATTGCAGAGAAGCAATATGTACACCATATATACACATATATGTGTGCCTTGGTTTCTGTAAAGACCAGTAGACGTCAATCTCCATAGCAAGAGTTATGCTCTACTTTTAAGAAGCCTTCTTGCTTTTGTACCTTGAAGCACATAAAACATAAACAAGCAAATTTAAAAAACTAAGACCAGCAAGAAGCCAGAAGAAGTTATCAAGGCGTCCTTGATTCAGATTATCTGGTATCCATCCAGGGCTTCCACCTTTGGTTGTTAGGTTTGTTACGACGGTTAAGATGAAAGAGCTTAGGTAATTTCCAAGAGCAGTTGTAAGTAGTGACAAAGCACTACATAGACTTCGCATGGCATCTGGAGACTGGTCATAGAAGAACTCAAGCTGACCAATGAAGGTGAAAATTTCAGAAGCTCCCACCAAGAAGTACTGAGGAATTTGCCATAAGATACTGATGGGTACGGCAACTTTCTGGTCCACCAAGCCCAGTTCTCTTGCAACTTGTAATCGCTTGATCTCTACTACTGCAGCAGCTGTCATAGACAGTATAGAGATAAGAAGACCAATACCCATTCTCTGCAACTCTGAAAAACCTCTTTCTTTACCAGTGAATTTCCTTGCAGCTGGGACAAGGAACTTGTCGTACAATGGGACCCACACAATAACACTGACAACGTCAAAAGTTGATAAAGATGCTGGAGGAATAGTGAAAGAACCAACTTTAGTATCCATGACCATTCCTTGTTCAACAAACATGGTTGACATCTGAGCATAAACGGCAGAGAAAACTATGCCAGTAGCCCATATAGGAAACATACGGAGCAGTATTTTCAGTTCCTCAACTTGAGTTATGGTGCACAGTCTCCATGAATTTGAATAATCGCCACTTTTAGTCTCGATGTCAGAGACTACTGCCGCTTTGTCAAGGCACCTGCATCAGACATGGAATTGTAAAATTGCCATACTATACACATGAAATTATATCTCCATGAGCCTGTCTATAATAACCAAGGATGTACACCGATCAAGTTTCACCTAGCGAAGGTAATTCATACAAATAATCATGAGTTCAGCTCATTTCTCCACTATTTTAGACTTTTAGGTATTTCTAAACTTGATCAAAGTTTAAGAAATTCCATAATTTAGAAGCATTTGTATTAAAGTAATATACACGAGTGAGTTACTCAGACGAAGCTGAACAAATTAAGCATGTGAAGGATAACAAGCTATGAGCATGTTAAACAAGTAAAGAACAGCAGTATGTTGGAATTGGTAGTCACTTTTCAGGTGCTAGAATTCAGAATATAAATCAAGTAAAAATATTTACCTGAGTTCATCACTATGCTCCAGTTTACGACTCCCTTCGATGGCAGAGCCTTCCTGCAGCTCATATAAAAGAGAAGTGTCATGTGGGACTTCAACATTCCACTTGCGGAAAGTTGCAACCAAAACCTGACACATCCTTGTGAGCGGGCTACCTCCAGGTTTCTGAAATCTGTAGAGTGGTGTTCCTGCGAAGAAACTTCCAATTGCAAGGGCCATGAATAATGTTGGAATGCCAAACCCTAGGCCCCACCCAAGATTGTCTTGGACCCACACGAGAAAACTGCTTGATATCAAGGCTCCTATGTTGATAGAAAAATAAAACCAATTGAAGAAGGATCCCTTTTTCACTCTCTCTGATGGATCAGTATCATCAAACTGGTCAGCCCCAAAGGACGAGACACAAGGCTTTATACCACCAGTCCCTAAGGCAATCAGATACAGACCAAAGAAGAATATGGCATATTGTTCAGAAGATGCAGGCGGGCAGACACTACCAACGCAAGGAGGAGGCATAAAGATAGGAATTGAGGCTGAGACTGTTAACATAGCCATTCCCTGATATAGAAGGAAAAAAAAGGAATGGAATGTTAAGCCACTAATTTAAGAAAAAGGAGAAAGATGTAAGAGACCGAGGAATACCAGAGTCTATTTATTTTATTTTTGATCGAAAGGGTTATGCGAGTCTAGACACCCAACTTATTCAGGTCACCTACAATAGATAGGCCAGAAGAATCAAGCTTTATTTGCTTATATACCTGAACACATTTTATCTCTTAACAGAATGCTTTAAAACTCAAGTCAGTGAATAGTTTCTGAAAAAAGTTACTAATTCTAATTAACCATGACAGTTGACAGAAAAGCCCTCTAGTATATAAAGAAATCAGAAAGGTCATTGAGGATACAAACTTCGGAATTCTGTTGCACTCTTACTCTACTAGTCTAATTAGGTAAACGAATAGCAAAAACTTCAGAAAAGTTTTGACAAAAATGGTCAGGTATGATTAACCATGGCGATAGACTAATACAAAACCCTTCATTATACATATAGGAAAAATTGGGAAAGTTTATTGAGGGTATCAAACTGCTAGATTCAGTTGATTCATACTCTACTTCACTAAAAGAAAGGAACCAAACAAACATTTCAGGAATTAACTACATATATTCATTGAGGTTGTAGCTTGTTATAGAACTTACGATGACGTATATTGTGGAAAACACTGCAATTGTCCAGTATCTTCCCCAATACGCATCTGCAAGAACTGCTCCAATGAGGGGTGTAAGGTAGCAAGTGCCTTGCCATGTGGTAACATTTCTTGCAGCAGATACATTTCCTTCATGTAATCTGTTGGTGAGATAAGTAACAAGATTCGTTGCAATCCCATAGTAGGCCAATCGCTCACAGCATTCAGTACCTGTAATTTGATTGCAAATGTAAGGAAAAAGAGGATTCAGTGGACATGAGAAGCAGTGCAATCATTTTAAAAGAGTAGGAACTAGGAAAGTTGGAATACCCAGTATAAATGGGCATGCTCTCCAATTTCCTGTGTTGTGTTTACGCACGGGTTTCCCTTTAACATCAACAGATCCATCACCAGTGTATTCTCCTCTATTTCCACTCTGTAACAGTATAGTATATACAAAAGCATTAAGCATATGCTGTTTTTTTTTAAAACGGATACATAAAGAGTATAGAAGTACCAAAAGAAAGTTAAGCCTTCTAAAAGATAACTGCGCTGTTTTGAGAATAAAAGATGCTCCATGATTTTGAGACAATAAAACATCATATAAACCATTTACATCTACTGTTGATATGAGCAGCTTAATGTAAGTTTTGGAATCAGGAAAATAAGATCAGTTCAATCCAAATGGCATAAGGGAATGTGTTGGATCCTCAAAATCAACTGCTTTCCAAAACTTCAACGTGAGACAAAGGTCCTTTGGAGTCTATAAAAGTCAGTGTCAAACTCAGATTGCAGATTTTGTTGACCAGGGCATCACCATGTCCTAGATAACTGATGAAGATTGAGGTACGGCATTGTTAAGGAGATCTAAAGCACTTATTTGGATATGGAAAGCATAATTCATGAAGAAAAAAATTCTGCACGAAAGCATGGTGTATGACCTAAACAAGTGCATACCAGTTACAAAATCAAGAGACCGGAAATAAATACACACTAAAAATCAACAATAATTGAGCATGCAGTACATGAAAACATCTAGAAAATAAGTCACACAATTACATGTCGGAATGTTTCTACAGTACTGCGGTAGTTTCTGCTTGACAATCCTATCTTCTAGGTTACCTTATAGATGAAATGTGCTATACAACTGTGCTGTTGTTTAGAGTACACAACTACGTCTGTGCTAAATATGATTGCTCTGCGATGCGGATAAATCAGCCAATCTAGAGAACTACATAGTCTACACACTAGCACAATAATAGTATCAAATAATTGGCCGAAGATTCCCCTAATTCAAGATCGCATTATGATTGTTGATTAATCTACTATGTAAAATGACAAATAATCAAATGATAAAATTCAGATAGATCATGAAAGAACTAACTAGAAATTACTCAAACCTAAAGATTCCAGGATTAGAGATGGCAAAGACGGAATTGATTTATACTTGTAATAACAGATACAATTACAAAAAATCCCCCAAACATTAAAATTTCAAATCCAGAAAGAAACCTAAGAAGAGGATAAAGCGATATACTAACTAACCTCCAGAAGTGGCTCGTCGTCTAAGATCAGTCGATCATCATCTTGATGAGTTCCCATGAATGAGAATTTTAACTCTAGATTAAATCTGAAAATTGAGAGTAAACAATCTGAACAAGTCTTTAAGAAAGAAGAGAGAAGTCAAGATGCCAATGAGACTCTCACCAAACTTTAGGAATCTTTCCTGACAAGTGAACAACTTTGCTCAGTTTGCGGCATTAATTGAAGACTCAAAACTATACTTTGGCACCGGTACAAGTTAATTAGTGGTGTGGTGAGCCTGCACGATCTTTGTATTATGAGAAAGACCAGTAGGTCTGTGAGTAGTTGAGTACCCCCTGGCTAATCTGTAGTATTAGATACAATCGTGATAGGTACCCAGCGGGTTGAATCCCGCGGGTTACACAAAATGGAAAAAGTAGAGATAGGGAAGTGGTCCCCACCAACCCGCCACCCAGAAAAGCAGGGGGTTGTGCTTTACGGGTTAGTGGGGACCCCTTTTTTTGTGAGAGGATGTGTAACCTGCGGGGGATAAATCATTTTCGTATTAGATATTGTCCACAATAATGGCTAGCAGGGTCGTAGCATGACCTAGGCGAGCTAGGCAGCCGCCTAGGGCCCCCAAATGCTAAAGGCCCCTAAAAAATAATTTTCATTGTGTATAGTGTGTAATATGTAGATGTAATGTCATAGAACAATAAGATTAAAGCCCAGATAGGAAAAAAAAAACCTGATTAAAGCTAACATTAAAGATTACATATACTATATTTTTTTCTCTTCTCCTCTAGCGCATTTTGAATTCTTCTTAAGGTGAAAATGGAAACCGAAAACTAGTCCTAGAATTTTTTGATTAAAATTTAGACAACAGTAAGTCTCTGCTTAATTTCTTTACTCATTATATATTGCTTTCCTTAGAATCCTTATCTTGTCTTTATATGATCTTTGATCAATTGTTCAATTCTTTAGATCAATAGTCTAGCTATACCATCAGCTGTGTATAACATTAACAATCGCAATAATCGCACTACAAATATAAGCAGGTCATCAAGCGTCAATATTATCTTCAGTCGACAATGTCATAAAAAATAATGAACGGGTTAGCAATGTTATATATTGAGATTGAGATGTTATGTAAACTTAATTTGTATAGTATAATTGACGATTTCACGTAGAGAAGGGCTGGAAGAGGGATTTTCGTCATGAGATAAGTTGTTTTCTTACTGTTCTTAGAGATTTTTTTCACTAAATTGTTTTATTAGACAATGTATAATATATTATTTTATTATATTGTGCAAAAAAAAAAATATTGCTTATACAGGCTCCCGTTTCGTATGTTCGCCTAGGGCCCCCAAAATACTTGCTACGGCCCTGATGGCTAGTAGGTCTGTGAGTACCCCCTGCTAAGGCTTAGTCTTATGGTGTCAAGATTGGCTACTACTTCCACCAAAAGCGTGGTGTATTCTAGTAGTACTACTTCTCTCTCCTAGCATTTGGTAGTAGCTCAAGTAGTAGCTAGATTGATGCGCTGAACGGTTCAGCGCTGAAAAAGCGAGAAAACGCTGAACGGTTCAGCGCTCAGCGCTGAATGGTTCAACGTTTTCCTTCAGCGCTGAACGGTTCAGCGTCCAATAACTTTTTCGAGTTTGACCTTTTTTTCATACACCCAGTTGACACCTTCAGCAATATATTGTGTTTCTAACTCTGTTTTCTCACACTCACGTTACACCACCAATCTACAAACACCGGTTATGCAAAAATGAACAAATTTCATACCTAAAAAATTCAGAAAACAAATACAAGTTGCACCATATGTAAATTAAAAGATAAATTTTCATTAAAACTTAAAGGATTACATTAAAATTTAAATCCACTTAATGTAGTTCAAATTGTAAACGTAGTTCAAATTTCTACTTAATGTAAACGTGCTTAATGTTAACGTGCTTGAATGAAAAAAGAGTATTATGGAGTTATTACAAGAAATAAATGTAGTACTAATTAAAGAAAAGTATGCAAAAAAGAGTCAAGTTTACTCTCCATTCTCATAAAATGTTCCATCATCATCATCTCCTTGATTATAGCGATCATCATCTGTATCCACGCCAGTGGTACCCTCGTGCTCGAGCGGTATGGCATCATCAACCACAACCTCTGGAACTTCACCATCGCGATAACCTAGTCCATGTCGTTCCCAAATGTGTGTAGTGAGTTCTTTGCGAAGTTCCAACCAACGCGCAGGGTTCTACAAAACATGGGGAGGTAGCCTTACATTTCCTTCAATAGGAGGTTGAGGTTCGTCTCCCGTGACCATCCCCCATTCTTCATCGCGATATTCCAACTCAACACACATATTGTGCATTATCAAACAAGCCCTCATAATTGCCTTCATGTCCGATTTGGCATAATAACGACATGGGTTCCTGATTATACCAAACTTTCCCTTCAGACCACCAAATGCACGTTCTATGTCCTTCCTTTTAGCTTCTTGGTACCGATTGAAGAGAAGTTCACGATTGTTGGCGGCTGGTTTGTATGCCTTCACAAGAAGGCCATACATAGGATATGCTCCATCTCCAAGGCAGTACCCCTTGTCGTAGTTTTGCCATTGATTTGAAAATGACAAGGAGGTGCTACATTATTGAGTTGTCTATCGAACAAACCCGAAGCATGCAAGACATTTAGGTCATTGTTCTGCCCACCCAAACCAAAATAGGAGTGCCAAATCCACCTATCATATGAAGCCACCGCCTGAAGAACAACAGTGGGATCTTTCTTATAGCCCACGTGAGATCCTGCTTGGCTAGTTGGGCATGCTCTCCATGCCCAGTGAAAACAATCGACACTACCAAGCATCCCGGGATACCCACGAGCTTCATTTTCTTTCAAAAGCCTTTGTGTATCTTGAGCGTTAGGTAGACGCATGTATCGACTATTATAAATCCAAATAACCGCATCAACAAACTTCTTAGCATAATGGTAGATAGTGGATGCGCCCATTTGTGCGTAATCATCTATAGAATCCCCTGCAAGACCTTTGCTAAAATGCCTCATTACAGCAAGCATTTTCATATATGGACTATGGCCAAGAATACCACAAGCATCCTCTTTTTGAAGAAAATCTTTGTCATAATCACAAACTTCCTCTAAAATTCTAAGAAAAAGAGGGCGAGGCAAAGCAAACCGACCTTTGAACTTCTTTGGTCCATAGATATAATTGTAGTTGAAGTATTGTTGCATCATCTTTGCATCGGCATCTACACGAGTTATATGCACCCTTTCACGACTCTTGACTACATTCGGGACAGGTTGGTGTATTGTTTGCCTCCTTTGTGACTCCATTAGCGCAGTCACTACTAGAGCAGTCTCCTCAAATTCATCGTCATCACCCGGAAGACCTTTGAACAATTTTCTTCTCAATATTCCTTTCATAATGTACCTAAATTGAACCCTAAATTAAATGTCAAAAATTCTAAATATCAATTCACTTGGAAATTTTGTTCACATCTCATCCAAAGTATCAAACTAAGATAATATAAAACATCAATTTCATCAAAATACAATCAAAATCAAAAATCAAGTAAAATAAACCCTAATGTTTAAACATCATACCTTTAGTGAAAATTGTGAGTGAAAATGAGTGAAACTTGGGGCAAATGATAGATAATTGAATGTAGAACAAACTCACGGAGGGAATCAACGAAAAATAATCTACACCCGGAGATCTTGAGTACGCATTATAGGGTTTGGGTGGAGAAGAAGAGAAGAAGAAGAGAAAATGGGGGAGAAAGGGCTCCTGTCGATTCTTTGTAGCAGAATTCTTCAGCGCTGAACCGTTCAGCGCTTTGACCTGGTGTTGACGGTCAAGCGTTGAACCATTCAGCCTTATTCGAAAACGCTGAATGGTTCAGCGACTTGACGTCCAATCTCTCCAAACCATAAGGCCACCCCTACCCTGCTATCTGACGTGGCTGTCCAATCTAGTATACTAGATTGGACACCATAAGACTAAGCCTAATCTGTACAGTAAAACCTCTATCTAAGAATATTTTTGGGGCCACAAAAAAATATTCTTATATAAAGGTCCACATGAGAATGATTTTTTTTTTTTTGTTATACATGCACCTGAGAAGAATACATTCATATGCATAGAAAACACAAAAGTATACCTAGATAACACACATACTAATTTAATTTTATTTAGTTCTTGTACAAGTATAAATTTGTTATACATAAACCTAGGAAGAATACATTCATATGCATAGAAAATACAAAAACAATACCTAGATAATACAAATATTAGTTAAAGTTTATCTCAAAACAACTTTAGATAAACACTTTTCTTTATCTTAAACTTAAATGTATGAAAAACCTATATTATTATATTATGTAATATCAATTATTCTTATATAGAGGTAATTTTATTAAGAGGGGACCAGAAAAAAATATGTCTTATTCCAATATAGAGGTTATTCTTAAATAGAACTGGCCCAAGTCGGGACCAAAAAATTTTATTCTTATATAGAGGTTATTCCTATATGGAGTATTCCTTTAGAGAGGTTTTACTGTATTAGATATTGTCCACAATAATGGCTAGTAGGTTTGTGAGTACCCTGGCCAAGTGGCCATGTACTAGATTTTTATTTTATTTTTTCCATTTTGCTAGTCACCATAATGTGATGCCTCCCAAAAATTCCATTTCCTCCCTAATAAACTAAAATGGGATCACCTGAAAGTAAAAAATAGTAGTTGAGGTTGAACGACCAAGAAAACAGAGTTTTTGCATAAATGGATAGGCAAGAAAGCCAAGATGTTGAGCGTGATGTTAAAACATGGCTCGGTCAACCTCACTAAGTGTTGGTATGTCAAGCTTAGTTGTCAACTTTAGTGATCAAAACTCGACCGCTAAACAACACACATTAGGTAAGGTCATCATTGAGTTAGCTTTAGGTTGTGGGAGATTTTGGTAGGATTTAGAATCACTATTAGAAGAGTTGAAGACGACTGAAGATCAAACGAAGACATTCGGCTTCATCATTTAAGAGGTTCGTGAATCTAAATAACGAGATTCCATTATCTTTTACACTTGTGCTACAAAAGACAAAAACATAACTCATTGCTGAAGCTTCACGTTATGACTTGATAACTTGTGATCAGTGTGTCTTTACATATAACTCCGCTTTATCGCTTGCGATATTGTTGTTGAAGTTATGACGTTCCATATTGCTTACATCTTTCTTATCTTCTCCGTCTCTAAGTAATATATGGTTTTTCCTAAAACCTCCGAGTTGGATATAGCAGTTGTGATGTTGTCTCGTTGGTATTACGAGATTTAATCCATCACAGTATTGTGTCTCTACTTACCTAGTCTGACTCTGTCGGATTCACGTACTTGTATGAGATAAATGTAAGAGAGTTCGTGACTCACACTTATGTTGTGTAGACTCGATATACTGTTGTTCTTGTTCGAATACCACGTCATGGTTTGGCTCTGATTACTGAAGTTATGAATCATTTATTTTATTCTTGATATATGAACATCTTGTATGCCATATCATTCTTTTAGATTTCGAAACCATATTCTTGATTATCTCATCTTATGGATTTTCAGAGTTCGAAACCTCAATGTAAGTTTTGGTAAACTAAATTTTGATTTCGAAACCATAATCTGGTTTTCGCATCCATGAGTTATTCGGTCTAAAACTTAAAATGTGACCAATGAGAGAACATGAGTTCGACACGATGTTTGCTGGCTAACAGTGACTTGAGAATCGAGACCAATGTGACTTGACCATGTGAGTTCTAAAAGGTTGAAAATGCCCTGGGGTTTCCAAAAGGTTTATGTGACCGGGAAATATAACATGTGCGTCAAGGACAAAAAGGTGTGATGCTGAAACGTCTCTTGACCACATGGACTCTCAAGTTCGACACCAAACATTTGTGACGAGACTAGTATGTGTTTCTTGTTTCGAAACCTTAACCAAGGTTTTGTTAAAACAAAATCTAAAGTTCGAAACCTAACTTTGGTTTCGTTATGTGGAAACTTGATTTGGGAACCTTAATTCGGTTATGGTCATATATGAACTTTAGGATCTGAAACCTTAACTTGGTTTCTGCCAAACAGTATTTAGATTGCGTCCTAATGCGTATTTTCGAAGTTCAAACTCTACCATTTTTATTTGTGCTTCAACGAATTAATGAGTTTTATTTCTAAGTTTGAAGTTTGGATTCGTTCTTCTTCAATGTACAACTAAGTTGGTTTGAGTCATAGTCAGAAATATGGTTCGTCGCTCTAGTTAGTAGACACATGATTTCTGATCAATATTGTACGTGATTAGATCTTCGTATGGATATACTACTCGATCAAATATTCATTTGATTTAATGTTTTGATTTGAATTGGATATCATTAACGTGGTCATCTATATTGGAATCGAGAATTCAGGAGATTCAACATTTTGATATTACTCGTTGAATCATGCACCATACTTTATTGGTATATCTTTTTGTGTGATTCGGAATGTCCATTTAACCTACGTGTTCACTTAAGCTTAACGCACAAGGCTTGTCCTCGTCTGCCATGATACGTTTATGCGGAACGTTGAGCCACGTTGGACCAGATTGATGCGTGTCGTACCACAACAAATTATCGAGATATTTCCCACTAATTAACAAGTAATATAGTGGTAGTAAGGATCGTTCCCACAGAGAATGGTGTAATTGATATGTTATTTGGATGAGCAAAATAATAACAAAAGTAAATACGAATGGGGATTGGTTTGAAATCAAGTTAACAATACGAAAGTAAATAAAGAATAAGAATAGAGAGAAGATGATTAAGAATTCCTTCGCCGTTACCAACCGTTAGACTCAATCAATATACCCGTTTACCTTTCGTT
>JAJJMA010307625.1:0-10483 GCA_023529015.1 Papaver nudicaule | reverse complement strand
ACACATGCATGAATCTTATGATACTGATTTTCTTGGCATGATTCGTCTTATGCTGCTTACTGAACCATGTCTTTCACAAAGACATAACATATTCAGGTCAAGATGCACTATTGGAGGAGAATGTTGTGGCATGATCATTGATAGTGGGAGTACGGAGAATTACGTAGCTGTAAAATATAGTTGAGAAGTTTGGTTTGCCAGTTACACTCCACCCAAATCCATATTCTGTGGGTTGGATTAATAGTTCTTCTACTCAGAAGATTACTCATCAGTGCTTAGTATATTTTTCATTCCCTAGGTAGGAAGATTATGCTCTCTGTGATGTGAATAACATGACTCCTACAAGTTTACTTCTGGGAAGACCATGGCAGTATGACATACGCGCTGCTCATGACTTCTTTGAGAATACGTACACGTTTGAACATGATGGTTTTACAAAGGTATTGTGGCATATACGATCTCCTTCAGCTGTAAGAGAACACTCAGACCAGACTACTGCTGCTTTAGTTGGTACCATTGCTCATTCTTCTAAGAAAACTCATTCTTTGAGTTCACATGAAGCTGCTAAACCTATGGTAGAAATTCCTGAAAAGGTACGACATTTTTTATCATGCTTTAGTGAGTTATTCGCAACAGAATTACCAAATATTTTACCACCTTTGAGAATTTACAGCATCAAATCTCAAAGGTACAAAGAGAATGCCGAGAAGTGTTTCTGGAAGGCAGCCAAAGAAATGTGATAGCTAAAGCGTTGTGCAACTTTACATAAAAAGTTGTAATGTAATAATCTACTTCTTTAAACTCCGACTAGTGAATATATACTCCTCAACAACAAAAGTTGTTGAATTAACTACTCTGGTGGTGAATTCAGGGGCAAATTTATGGGATTTTTTTTGGATTTGAATGAAAGTTGACACAAGTAAGCTTTTGTAAAACGAATTTCAGGTAGGACTGCAGTCAGGAACGGACTCAAGGGTTGCTTGTGTGTTCCATAGGCCCTGCAAGATATGAATTGTTATTGAAATTAGGCTTGGTACCTTTGTAAATTTGAAGTCTTGTGGGTGCAAAGTTTATATGACATAATTGAAATTTTGATTACCAATGGCGGTTCAAGTGTAAAGTTTGTACGGCAAAGAAAAACAAAATTAACCCCACACCAAATGAATCTTGGATTCCCTGTTAAAGATGAACCCTCCTACCAACTAGAGGTTTTATTGTCAAAGTTGTAGGTACCAGAAATCTAGCAAACACGTGTCATCATCCTAAGGCAGGTTGTAAGATAGTGAAAGAGCTGAGAGGCATGCGATAAAACCTAAAAGTAACTGATTGCATCCCTTTCGAGGATAGGACGCGTGTAAAGTGAAACTGACCCAAGCACGGGTTAGGTTGAGGGCACTGCAGAGGCATTAAATGTCAAGTCAGAAAGAGGATTACAATTGTTTAGCACCAGTCAAACCTAGAGTTTCTCTGGAGAGACGGTCAAACAGTCTGGAAGGCGCATATTAGAGGATATACTCTGAGAGACCTTTCCTAGTGAAAGCTCTAGAGGATATACTCTGAGAGGACCGAGTCTGAGACAGACTCTAGGAGTAATATTCTAGAAGACAAGTTACAAGGTATGACCTAGAGGATACCATCTCGAGGGATGAAGTCTGGAACTATCGTGAAGACTCTGAGAGTGGAGCTCTAGAAGGAAGGAAGACAAGAATCCCTATGGGACCTCTGAGAAGGATCTTAGAGGAAGACTCCCAGAAGGGATTGCGTATCTCGAGGAATAAACATATGTAGTTTAGTTTCTATAGGCCTTGTAACACTAGAATATACCCAACTTGTATGAGGTAGAAGGACAAGTGAAAACTCACGGGAGGAAGACTAGTTTTAGAACGAGAAGACCTAGGCTAGTTGTGTGGGATTTTACGAGAAGACTTAGTTAATTCTTGAGTGAAGGTGAGGATCTTTGTAACCAAGCTCAAGATTAATGAAATACCAAGGATGTACGTAAGTCTCTACCGTAAGGAAGAACCTTGTTAAAAAACGTACTTGTGTCATGATTCTTTAATTTCTTGCACTTTCTTTTATGTGTTCTTGATTTAAAGTTTTCATAATTTGTTTAGATGTAGTTTTACTTAATGTTCTTAAGTAGTTCTTCATATAACACCATTGGGTGTGGTATCACTAAAAACGATATTCACATTTTGACGCTGGAAACAGGGACTAGAGTGAAAAGATTTATCCTACCTAGTCCTAGTTCTTTTCTTTTCATAATCTCCTAACCAAATCTTTATGGTGAGAAGGAAAGGTGCCTGGATCTCTGAGATCTCTCAGGAAAACCAAGTACTTCGAGTAAAGATGAGATCTTTATGCTTTTTACTTTGAAAAGTTTTCTGTTTCTGGAACAGCTCATGAACAATCTTCATTTTTATGCTTTTAACCATTAAAAGTTTTCTGTTTTTGAACATTTGTCATGTAAAATCTCTGTCTTGATCACAAAGATGGATCTTTTACACATGTTCTCAAAACCCTAACTTTGATTCTTGAAAAAAGTTAGATCTTTAAACTCAAATTCTGTCTCAGAACTCGAATCATTATTTTAGAACTCAAATTTCTGCTGTCAGATTTCACTTTGGTAGTACCCATTTTGAAATCGAGGGTTTTCTAAAAACTTGTTTTTTCGGCAAAACTCTATTAATGGAGTAAAAAAATAACCCAGAGGTTTGGCGCAAACGTCACCAACGACACCTACTCGCTTCCAAACAAAAAACTGATAACCCTGAAACCTTCCAACCCAGTTTTCTTAACTTTACCAATCATTTTTGTTTTTTTCCATAATTGTTTTGAGAAGTTGAAGATACCTCTAGAAGAAACAGATCTTCTAAAGAAAGAACCTCTAGAGAAAACGGTCACTCTAGAGCAGTCAAGACCACCTAGAGGGTGAGGCTAACTCGTGAAGAAAAGGGAAAAGCTGCGGCTAAGGGGCCCAGTCCAACTCCCGAGGACGTCAAGAGAGCTCGAAGAAATCAGATGAAAGCCTTAAAGAGGAAAATCCTTAAACTTTCTGAGGCAAATAAGAAGTTAAGGAGGAAAAATCACTCTGAGGAAACCGATACTGATTCGTCTGACTCTTCAGAGGATGAAGAGGAAGATAGGAGAAATCTAAAGTACAAGAAGCCCAGGGAGGAACCCATTCCCGAAGTAATACCAGATGACACATCTGAAGAATACTCAGAGGATGATTCTGAAGTACCATCTCTGGATGACATCCTGGCAGCTCAAGACAAGAAGATTCGGGAGCTAGAAGATGACTTTTACCTCCGGAAAGGTATGGTAGCAAGTATCGGGGAACGACTCAATACTAACAAGAAGGAGGGGAATAGATTGGCAGAGGTAATGGAGGATGTTAAACGCTCTCCATTCACCCCCAAGATCGAGGCCCTCCGAATCCCCAAAAGGTGCACATTGAACTTCCCTAACAAGTTCGATGGCACTGGGGATGCCGTCCAACACGTCAAGGATTATGAAATGGCTCTGATGCCTTAGAAGAACCGACAAGGTGCTATGTGCAAGTTCTTTCTCGGAAGTTTGAAAGAGGAGGCCCTAGCATGTCTTAATTATAACTCCTTGGAGAAAGGAACCATCCGGTCTTACGGTCGCCTTCAGAAAATCTTCTTGGAGAAATACATGCATAATAACAAGGTGAAACCAGGAATCGAGCGCCTGTGCGTGATCAGGAGAGCACGTGGAGAGTCTCTCCGAAGCCTCGTAGACCGATGGAGGAAGCTATGCACTGATATCAGGAGAGTTCCAACCGCATATGCAATCCTTGGTTTCAACTCCTTAAACAAGACTGACCAACTCTTTGTTAGGTTATGGGAAGACACCCCAGAGAATCTGGGAGACCTAAGAAAGGTTCAATAAGAGTTCATAACTCTAGAAGAAATGCAGATGGAACTTACGACAAGCAACTATCAAGGAATGCGAGTAGAGGGGCACACGTGGTTGAACCACATCCTCAGATCACTCACTCCCAGCCTCCGTCCACAGGGCCTACCTTCAGAACAAGAGAAACAAATCTCGGGAGTTCAGAGGAAAGGGGACGACCAAGGATAACAAGAAGCGAGACTTTGATGATTCCACCTTCACCAAGTTCAACACCTCAAGGTCTATCATTTACAAGTAAATTAAGGGCAAACTCCCCACAGAGGATCCAATCGGAAAGGGTGTGCAACCCGAGTTCGGGAGAAACAGTAAAGATTACTGTGACATCCACGATTGGAACGACCATCCCCTTGATAAATGTAGACATTTGAGAAGGGAGTTGGAAAAACTGGTGAGCAAAGGTGAATTGAAGAAATTCATAGCCACTGACTCCCAGAAGGGAAAGGCGGTGGAGAAGATTGCAAGGATAGAAGTTCCACGAGAAGCGCAATACCTAAACTGCAACACCATTACCCATTCCATAGAAATGCCTCAAGAATCTTCTCTGGGGAGGAATTCTATGGAAAGGATTCACAAGAGGAATGCTGACGGGGAACAAATATTCAGTATGGACATGGAACTTCCTATGAAAGAATGGATGAAAAAGCTAGTTTCATTCTCAGCCTCTGAAGTACCTCTGAACAGCAAAGCACACAACAATCCTATGGTAGTAACCATGATGATCGAGCAGTGGGGCATTCCGAAAATCCTTGTGGATGGGGGAAGCTCTGTATAAATCTTGTTCTACAATATAACTTCTATAAAATAATAGCCTTGGGACCAAGAAAATTTATTATTTTAGAGAGATAATTATTTTAGCGAGAAAAAAATTAGCCTACGCAAGCCTAGTTGGGACTAAGAAAATTTATTATTTTAGAGAGATTATTATTTTAGCGAGTATTATTTTAAAGAAGTTATACTGTACAACACATTCGTAAAGATGGGTCTGGAGGATGAATATATGATTCCCTCTACCAAGGAGGCCAGGTATTGCACAACAGTAGAGGTGAAGAATTGTGTTGAGAAGGTGAACACACCTAGAAACACAAGGAAGAGAATTCTGGACCAAGAGTGTCAGAGAGAGATCGATGAGTTCATTGAACACTCCAACTCTGCCAGAAGCATGAGACAAGAAATCGCCAAGGGCAAGGGAATTGGGGACAGGCAAGAAGAATATGTTATCTGATTGGCTTGTCTAGAGTCAATGGTTCAGAAGCTGAAGGAGAAAACTGCCCACCAAGTCTCTGAAGATACCCAGATGGCAGACGCCTCTGAACAAAGCATGCCCCAAGGATAGATTTCCCTTACCGAGTATAGATCAACTATTTGATGCTACCTCTGGGAACGAACTGTTGTCCTTCATGGACGGTTACTCTGGTTACAACCTAATCCCTCTGGCAAAAGAGGACGAAGAGCACACTGCATTTTTCACTCCCAATGGCTAGTATATTGTTATACCAAGATGCCATTCAGACTCAAAAATGCAGGGGACACCTATCAGAGGCTCATGTCCAAAATGTTCATACCTGGGATTCATAGAACTCTGGAGGTATATGTAGATGACATGCTCGTCAAGAGCATAGAGTCCAAAAATCATGTCAAAGATCCAGAAGAAATTTTTGAACAAATGAGAAAGTTTCGCATGAAGATTAACCCACTCAAATGTGCATTTGGGGTTACCTCTGGAAATTTCCTAGGTTACATGGTCAACCAAGAAGGGAATACAAGTAGACCCAGAGAAGGTCCGAGCTATTACCGAAATGCCCTCACCTGTAACTCTGAAGAATGTCCGGAGACTCAATGGAAGGTTGGCCGCATTAGGAAGATTCATTGCAAGATCTTCCGATAAGCTGAAGCACTTTTCAACATTTTGAAGAAGGGCCAGAAGGTCATCTGGAGCAAGGAATGTGAATAAGCATTCCAGAACATCAAGAAGTATTTGGCAAGCATGCCAATGCTACACAAGACAAAGCCTGATGAACCTCTTTATGTTTATGTAGTAGTAACTCCACACTCCATCAGTGCAGTTCTCTTACGCATTGTGGAAGGAGAAGAAAAACCCATCTACTTCATAAGTATAATTCTGGGACCTACAGAGAAGAATTACTCCAAGATTGAGCAGATAATTCTCGCATTGGTGTTCGCTTCTCAGAGATTGAGAACTTATTTCCATGCTCACCCTATCACAGTGATTACCAAGCTACCCATTGATGCAGTGTTGAGAAACTCTGAAAGGGCTGGTAGAATCTCAAAGTGTGGAGCTCAAATCAAGCGATTTCGAGTTCAATACCAAACCCAAACTGCCATTAAGGCCCAAGCAGTTGGTGACTTTCTAGCAGATTTCCCTCTGGCTGAAGAAGAGGAAATCGAAGACATACCAGGCTTTGGAGATGAACTTGAAGACCCCCCAGGTCCAAAAGAATAGTGCACAGCTTGAGACTCGAGTTTCCGGCCACAAACAATGTAGCAGAGTATGAGGCTGTTATCCATGCTCTGAGACTAATTTGTGAGATGAAACTCAGAGATGTAAGGCTCACTACCGACTCGCACCTGGTGGTTAGGCAATTAGAAGGGAGATACCAAACTCTAGACCCTTGTCTACAAGCTTACCAAAAAAAGGCTCAGCAATACATCGACAAGATACCTGGTCTAGTTCTCAGGCACATCTCTAGGGAGTAACAACCTCCATGATGACGCCTTGGCGTTCATAGCATCAATGTTGAGTGACCCTAAGATTTTCCAGTGTGAGGGTGGATAGGATTTTACTACCCTCAGTCCCTCTAGACGGTCCAGAAGCCCCAGAACCAGAAGTGAAAGTCTTCGCTGCTGAGAGGGAAGAAGATTCATCCTCTGATGAGGAACCAGGAGAAGAAGGCTGGAGAGTTCTTATTCATCAGTAAATACAAAGGGGAATTCCCCCAGAAAGTCCTCATGACCATAAGATGGCTTCAAGATCCGAGAACTATTGACTGAGAGATGGAATCCTATACAGGCAATCGGCTCTGGGACCACTCCTAGGATGTTTATCCAAAAAGCAAGGGATCAAGATCTTGAAGGCCATCCATTATGGAGATGGAGGCAACCATTCTTGAGGAACATCTCTATCAATGAAAGCCAAAACCTACGTGTACTTCTGGCCTAACATGCATCTGGACGCCAAGGATATGGCTAGAAGATGTGAAGCATACCAAAGATATGGAAAAATATGAAAAAGCGGGGATACCGAGATACACCACCAACCTTTTATTTTCGTGAACCTAGTTGATTATGGTTGTTTGAACGATCTCACAAATCAATATTCAAACAACAACCTGAGTATAGTTCAGACAATCGAACCCTAACTACGTTCTTGTAGATCTCAATAGAGATGGATTCACTCAAAGGTTATGAATCACAAACTTGCAATTACTTTTATTCTATAGATCAGAGACAATATAATGTGAAAGGGAAAAGTAATGCAAGACACTAGAATTTGGTTAATGAGAAAACTGCAAACCTAGCAGAAAAACCCTGGGACCTCGTCCAGATGTGAATACCCTAGTATGAACGGTATACAGACGCTAGCCTACTCTCCGACTTCGGGCTGGACTGTATCGAGTCTTAATTCACCCTACAAGCAATTCAGCTACCAATGTGCTCCTACGTCTCTTGGCTCCCGCAGTAGCCTACGTACTTGATTCCCCTAGCTGACGTCCTTTACAGGCCTAGGAGTTGCTCAACTTCCCTTTGTGAAGACTAGCGCTACCCTGCCTCTAACAGGACGCCTAAAAGTATCCAAGTAATTAAACGAGAATACGATTGTGATTTCCTTTAGACTTAAGTCAAGGTTAATGGAAATCGATATGTTGAATAAGGCTTATTGATCTAGCCTAAACAACTTTACCTCCGAACGCGAGACGAACTTAATATGAAACCTAGTTCATGAATTTGCGTTTGGGAACTTCTAGGGTTTACGATACAAGGTGCTGCTACTTCCAACTTGAAATCTGGGAACAAACCAAACAGAAGAAAACTTGAAATCTGGGAACAAACCAACCAGAAGAAACAAGCAACCCAAGTTGTGCTGTTAGGCCTGCTTTTTTGGCAGCGCGCAAGAGAAGAAATTTTTGTATAATTTGACAAGCTTAGAATCTTTTGTTTTTTTAATTACAAAATTTTTTTGTATAACTTGACAAGCTTAGTTGCGATAAATAAATCATGACTAATGGTGGATCATATATGGTCTGTCGATGCCCTGTAATTTGATGATTAATCTTCAGATCTCAAGCTAGTAAAATTATCTAGACTTGACTGCTCATGACCCGTCGAAACACATTAAGTAAATCGTGCTTTTCCTAGTCCATTTTGAGCTTAACCGGCCGTATGCATGCATCACCAGAATTTCATTTGCAACACAAGTCACCCAAACTAAAGCAGCAGCCAAAACCAAAAGACAAAAATACAGGGCCACCCTTGTAAGTTTAGATCACCCAGGCACAGAAAATTCAATATAGCAAAGCAAAACCTATATTATGATTGCCAAAGAGACTCGCAATAGCCCGCTTAGATCACCCTTGCAAGGCGCTACCTCTGCAAACATTTCTGCATTTCAAGCCAAAATGCTTTAAGACACTATGAACTTTCTTAATCTTTCTAGACTTGCACTAATTTTGTTCAGTGATATCAAAACTTTCATGACAAAATTTGTATCCCATCTTCCAAACCATGGATGCCCATAAGCAACACCATAAAGAAGCCTGACATCCATTGATCCTCTCTTAGATACATCCTCAAAATTTAATTTTCCTGCAAATCAAAACCCCAAGAGTTTACTCATTAGTTTCAAACAGAAAGAGGCATTCTTTCTATCTATCTATAAAAAGAGAGATACATATAAAAGATTATACCGGGCTCTAAGAGCAGTACAAATTCGATCCCAGGCATCCAATTTCTCTTCCACTCAACGACGTATATTCCTTCAGACCCATTGATACTCAGAAGATGTCTGATTCCACTAAAGTGAATCAACTCTCTCCACTCAACTTCCATCCTACCAACTGTGGTGGTTCATTCAATGATTTATACAGATCTTGAAGAACCGCAACTGAAAATCATAAAAGAAAAGCACTGTGATTCAAATAACAAAACAATAGAGAATAAGACCAGAATTATGAGAGAATATATGGAAGTACCCAGACTAGTACGGCACAGATATTTTTTTTACTATATAAGGATCAAAACCAATATTCTTCCAAAAATGAATTAGGAACTATCCAAAGCATATAAACTTTGATCGAATTTCAACCCAAAAAAATTTCATATCATACATAATCTCTTAACTTTGTGGAATTTTCCTTTGGATGAAAATACATTTATTCACAGGGAATCTTTTTCAACCAAAAAAAATCATAACAATAAAACATCTGGAAAAAAAAAAAGACATGAAAGATTGAAGAATATAATCAAAATGGGTGATACTAAGTATTAATTACCATCAGAAAAATCATTTCATAAGGATGCCTGAAGCATCAGAATCGTCGAGAACCCATTATCAAATTTAGCGATTTTCAATAAACTGAATCACAGACACTGCAAAAAAAGAAACACAGAACCCATTAGTACTCGTTTTCTAGTTGAATTCTATAAAAAAAAACCATAAATTACAGAAAAAAAAAAAGTAATCAGATATATTTCTATTAAATCGGTACCACAAAGAACAGCAAAATCAGCAATAAAATCATTAATTCCTTGAATATTACCTTGTACACTTAGAGCACCATGAAATACCAGCTAACGAGCCTTCTATTTGGATAATCCAGGTTGTTCAGATCATTCTCGACAATTTTTTTAATCTTTCCAGACTTACACTGAAGAAACAACGAATCAATCGTAAGTAATCTTCTTTGATCCAATCTCATTCCCTCTGTTATTCGAGAGAGGGAGAGAATAGATCTCTTGAGTTTATGTGACATTTTAAGAGTGAATTTGGTAGCCGCTTTAGGGTTCCAATACAAGAGATTTAGGTTAAAACACCGATTTTATACATTACTGGATCAGGTTACTTGAACCCTGGTTTTGGATGCACACACCCATATGAATGCTGCTGAATTCACTGCTTCGGGTGCCTTCATAATAAGTTCGGCCCTATTTCAACAGCTAACGGGCTAAATAGTCAGTTTGTCGAACTTGGGCATAATGCAGCAGACCTATGTGCGATCTTGTTTCCTAAAACGCAAAAATACAGATGTGTACCTTCAGAAATCATTCAGAAATTTAGTTGCTAATTGAACTTCAGGATTTTCAAATGATCCCAGTGACTCCAAGTTGAACAGATCAGAAAGTAAGAACCTTTGGGTTCAGAAACTACCCAAATCAGTTCGTAATGTTTGCTCAAATTTCAACGCGGAAACATTCAAAAGGTACCATATTGGCTTGGAACCATTTACGGATGGCCAAACTACCGAGGTAAGATAAATGGTTATTAGATGATAAATAATTTTTCTGGTAAAAATTTGTCTCTTATTATCAT
>JAJJMA010307624.1:0-13565 GCA_023529015.1 Papaver nudicaule | reverse complement strand
CCAAAAGAGTAACCTGATCTAAAGAAGAACCAACTCACCACAACCAATAGGGTAATATGGGAGTAGAAGCAGTACCAAACTGCCAACCTGCTGCTGCAAGACCCAAAAAAACAAGTAACAACATAACAGACAGAGAATAAGCAAAGTACATCTAAAAGCAACCTAGTACATATATCCTAGAAACACGAAGGAAGAAAACCAAGTGATATCTGACAATGATAAGAAAAGTCCACCATCGAGAACACCAAATTGGAACACAATAGAATTGGTGTTGTAAATGCTGGTTCCATAAGAAAGGCCTCATTTGTCATGTGAATGCCCCAATGAAGGAGGCATTCGCAGTTCATTTGTTAGATATCGAGTGTTTCTCTTACATCGTTATTATTTATTTATTTGATATTGTTATCTGAATTATTGGAATAACATATTTTCAGATATCGTGAAAATGTAAAATTAAATTTAGTATCAAGAAATTGAAAGATTTCACTACAATTTGATAATATTTTGGGATGACAGAGAGCAGTATATAGGACGTCCAAAATTGAGACGGAAGCAGTATATAAAACCGAGGAAGACCGGTAACAATGTGTCCCAACTGACATCCCAAGTGTGGGGTCATATTATCATTGTTCTCTAAGGTCTAAAAGGAAACATCCAAGCTCAAAACCATGTGTCATAAACAATTTACGTGTATGTATAAACTTAACATAATCGACAACCTCTAACTTGACACTTTAAGATGAGAAAGTTACAACGCGAGACAAACTTATAAGGCAGCGGTCGGGCCTAGCATTGTTGCTAGTATACAACCTCAAAATTCAAATTTACCAATAATACCTACCTGGTTTGTGACGAATGTTCCTGCTCTTCGTTGATTGATCACTCAAGATGAAGTAAAAGAGAGATGGAAACAACAGTTATGTTATTACTGCAATAAAAAGTGGCAGTCTGGTCACCGTGATAAAGGTTTGACGCTACTTTTAATTGAAGGTGGTGACAAGAAAGAGGAGACATATGATTCAGATGGGGTAGTTGAAAACAAATCTGGTTGAATAGATATGATGAAGATGAAAACTTTATTGAGATTTCAATGCATGCCTTAGATGGGTCCTTAGCCCCACAAACTTTGCAAGTCCAAGGAGAAGTCAAGAAACTCGGGTAACCTGAGTTACCAGCGACCTGAGTTCGAAACTCGTCAGCATCAGGGTAGGAGATTTTTCTTTTGTTTTTTTGCATAGCTACCTGAGCTTTAGGTAGAGGACTTATTCTCATAGAAGAGCTCCAAACTTTAATATAACCTTTCATATATATAAAAAAAAAAAAAAAAAAAAAAAAAGTGGTAACCACTCTTATAAGTTCTTGTAGTAGTAGTATTCATAATTTTTGGATAGTTCCCTTCCAAAGTAAGGGATTAATGTTCCTAGTGACGATTCGTTCGAATTAATGGTGTCGAATGGGACCAAACTTCTTTGAGAACGGAATTGTTTACTCGAATAAAAACTGCAGAAGCACTTGTCCCATAGAACTTTCTATATTCTGCATCTTGGGAGTTGTGATGTGGTATTGGTTGTCCAATGGTTACAAACACTTTGGTCCTGTGGATTTTACCATCGACAACAGAAACATCAGAATCGAAGGCAGTCAAAGAAAACAATTGAAATTAGCAAGCATTCAAGCTATGCATAAACTATTTAAGAATAAACCCTTGGGGTGTTATGTCAGCTTCAAGAAGTTAATAACGATAACGGGCAGATAAGAATACCTGAAGAGATACAATCGTTAATTAAAGGTTCCAAAGACGTATTCTCAACACCTACAATATTACCACCCACAAAGAGCCATAAACAACGCATTGTACTATAACAAGAAAGTGCACCAGTCAATGTGAGGTCATATAGGTACGTTTATTTTCGGGAAAAATGAGATTGAAAATAGCCAAAAAAATTTATAATCAGACTTGGTGAGAACGATAATACTTGGTGAATGTGTGTTGATTACCGAGCAATCAACAAAGCTACGAAGAAAGATAAGTTTCTAATTCCAGTAACTTACGAACTATTAGATGAGCTGCACATTAATGTTTTACTTCAAATTGGATTTGAGATATGAATGTTATCAAATTATAATGCATGAAGAGGATATCCACAAAAAAACTTTTCGGACTCATGACGGACAATACTAGGTTTTTAGTTATAACTTTTGGATTGACAAACGCACCATCAACTTTTCAACATCCGATGAATGCAAAGTCCGCATTGGTGTTTTTTTTATGACATACTTATATACAGTTCTGAATGAAGTACACATCTTGTCCATTGAAAGGGTATTTCAGATTTTAGGAAAACATCAACTCAAGGTTAAATTAATGCTCTTTCAGTACGAAAAGGTAGAGTACTTGGGATATGTTATTTCTGATAAGGTTTTAAAGGTTGGCCACAACAAAATTCGGAGCATGTGTACTGGTCACAACCTACAACAGTCAAAAGCATTGCATGGGTTTTTAGGTTTGACTGGATATTACTGGAAGGGGTATGGGAAGTTAGCATCACCACTTTCCAAAATACTCAAGAAAGATCCATTCTCTTGGACGAAGAAAACAACAGAAACTTTTAATAAATGGGAAACAACCATGACTACAACTCTCGAACTGATGTAATATTAATATGGTAAAATAAAGTTTGTTCCAAGGGACTTGTGAAGAATTGTTTAAACCTAAAATTGACTCTAGACTAGTAAAGCGAACAGTGAGATTGAGATTTTTTTGTTTAGAAATAAATAGAATTGAAGTCAAATAACTTGGAAAAGATTTCAAGGCCTAGGGCTTGGAATTCCACCATTGAACATGTATTAAGGGTAAAGAAAAGACAAATAGTCTGATAATTCAAACATGAAAATATAAACACTGCTGTCACTATCAAACCAATCAGACCTCCAAATATTAATCGTAAACAATGAGAGTAGACCAGCAAAGAATTAAACCCAAGTATAATCTATCAAATTGGATGACAACTAATTAAGAAACATTTATTTTATGATTAAGTTCCAAGCAATTTTATAGCTATGATCAATTGATGTGATAAAATAAGTACTGTAATATCATAATTAAAGAAAAGTTAGCAATAAGAAATGCCAGTAACAGTTTCCACGTTCGCCTGAGTCACAGAGAAATTAGCTACTCATCGTGGAAAAAGAATACTTCATCTTTATTAATATAAATATGGTGGATACAAATAAAATAGAGAGGAAGCAAATAAAATTATAATTTCTCTATCTCCAAAATCGGCTGCCAAAAGATCCTCCAAAACGTAAACAAGCGTAAAATACAACTAATATAACAAAAATATCAAAGAAGCATAATCAATTATTACTTTTAGAGAAGTGTTTTAGACACCTATATATCAAATTCCCCCACACTTAGACTTTGCAAGTCCTCGAGCAAATATAAATAACAAAATAAAAGAAAATAAAATTCCAAACTCACTGTTGCAGGAATCGCCGTTGTACTTAGCACATACATCATGCCTTTCAATCTCTAAATGTCTCTAGAGGACGAGTATTGTCTCGTGAGGGCTTACAAGAGGTATACCCACAAAACTTTCTCCAAGTTCTAGCTACTTGTGAACGATTGTGGAAAGATATTAAACATCTTATTTAGTTGGCATTGTTAGAGCATTGCTCGGTTGAACCCACTGATGTTGCTATCTCAAGTCAGTTGTCAAGTTTATGAAACAAAAACACAATCCTTGATAAGTTTACTCTACAACCTCGGACTAGGATAGTTTTAGGTAATCGAGAGACTGATGAAGACGAAGACCGGAGCTTACTACTTGATAAATCATAATGTCCTCGCTGAAGGTTAGAAAGGTTTTTCCTTTCCGTATCGTTTGTACCATTTCTATCATACCAATAGTCTATGATGTTGTTTATATGATCCGAAGGTATTCTAGGATTTTCGCCTTTGAATTTGTCACACTTGTGATAATATGTATTAGTAGAGTATGTTGAGTTGTCTCTTGAAATGACCCCAACGGTGAACGCGTACATGTGTTGCTTTTGGCATTTCAGAGAATGAGCTATAAGTCTGTATGAACGCGTACATACAAGTTCAAGAATTCTCCTGAATTCTCCTAAACTCTATTGACTGCTCTGTGAACGCGTTCATATAAGCCATGCGAAAAATTCCAACTCCATATCTTGAAGTTTTCGGTCTAAGCATGATTAGTTCTCGGACTTGTCATTACTTGGCCCATGGAATTAAACAACTTAATCCAAGCGATGTTGAAACAAAGTATTTGGACCAGAAGTCGCAAAGCGATGTCCAAACAAGCACTGGACCAGAAGTCGTGAACCTTCGAACAAGGTTGAGTCTTATTTAACTTTTGGCTTAGTCCAAAGTTCTTAGAAGATTGAGAATGGGTAATCAAGCGATGGACTTTCCTAGTTCCGGAACTTGCTTGAGCCCTACTCAAGGTTGTTGATACTAATTTTCCCATATTATACATCAACCAATAATAAGTAAAATAATAATGACAACGATTAGATGAGTGGCCTCTGTCCTGCAACACCTCGGATATAACCACAGAGGTGGAGATATCGCTAGAAGTATCTAAACATTACTGGCGTCCTCAATCATCATAGTATACAATATAGGATGCAAAGCGGAGCCTGCAGTTTTCCCAGCATACATTTCATGATGGTATTAACTATCCTAGCTACTCAACATTAATCATTCCCTATAAAGTCGACTCACCCGCACAACTTTATCTTCTTCTTCTCTTCAGCCATAGTCACTCATCTGCACAACCATCTTCTTCTCTTACTCTTCCCTTCTGAGAGATCAGTACCAGTCCAAGAAGATCTATTTCCTTCTGTTACTATTCCCTTCTCTTGGTTTTTTAATCAGAGATAGTAGAAAATCCTGATGACATGGAATATTTACTATCTCTGATTTTGGAAACACTTAGAAGGTCGATTTGAAGATTCAAGTGCAAAACCAAGAAGATTTAAAGAATAATCAAGTATAAAACCCTAACCCTTATTAATTTTTGCGTTTGGTTTTTAATTTTGTTAGATCCATGAATGATATATCTTTCATGGTAATTATTCTTTAGATCTGGCTATATGTGTATTTTCTTAGTTGATTTCTCGAAGTTTTAAAGCATGGGTATGATTACAATTTCAATATTTGGAACACATATTTCAATTTTGACGAAACGTAAGCCCTCTTTGATTTGGGGTTAAATTTTGTGATGAGATTAGATTAAAATCGTTAACTTTGTAGACTGATGAAATTTGATTTGTTGATATTTTCAATCTATAAAGTTGTTTCATTGAAAGATGTTTCCTCGTGTAGTTAACTGGTTGAGTTAAATTGACTTTGTATGGATTCAATCTAGGTCTAGTTATCAGTGACTTTTCTTTTTCTTGGGTGATTTAATCTAAAGGGAAGGGGTTGCATGAATTTGTTGTTCTCTCATGTGTCTGTTGGTGGTATGGGTGAATTTTTCGAAGATACAAAGTAGATTCCGGCTGCAGTTATAGCAAATGTATTCTTATCTCAAATATAAAGTGTGGGATTTGGTATTTTGAAAAGGAAAAAAATGATATTTTTTTTCATGTACGCGACTATCTAATTCTATTTGTGATAGTTTGTATTTCGATCTGTGTAGTTGTACTGAATTTTTTTTTTCAAATTTTGTGCTGGTTAACGACAGCTCTGGACAAGCTCAGGGACCTGGAGGAGTAGGGGCACAGACACTAACAACCAACGATGCCCTAGCTTATCTCAAAGACGTTAAGGACATGTTTCAGGATAAGAGGGACAAATATGATGAGTTCCTGGAAGTTATGAAAGATTTAAGGCTCAAAGGTATGATCGTCTCTTTCTCTACTTGTTTTAAATTCTACTAAATGCGTTTGCTGGGGTGTTTTAGGGGCACAAGTTTGCTAATTTGCTTTTGTATTTCTTTATTGCTTTCAGAATTGACACAACAGGGGTTATAACTAGGGTGAAGGATTTTTTCAAAGGGCCATGGAATTCTTATTTTGGGCTTCAATACCTTGTTACCCAAAGGTTATGAGATAACCCTCCCACTCGATGCGGACGAGCAGCCACCAAAGAAGCCTGTACAATTTGATGAAGCTATTAACTTCGTTAACAAATAAAGGTAACATATATAAAGTTAGTTGATTTTTGTTGATGGTTTTAGTTTTCATTCGGGGCTTTTCAGCTAACTGATATATATCTACAGACACGATTCAAAGATGATTACCACGTTTACAAAGCATTCCTAGACATACTGAATATGTACCGGAAAGAGAACAAGTCCATCTCTGATGTTTATGCTGACGTAATTAAAAAAAATTCGCTTTTAGTTTAACCCAGACTTTGTTGTGGCGAACTCCTGGAAATTTTCTAGAAACTGAACTTTTATTCTTGCAGGTGGCTGATCTTTTCCACCTTCATCAAGACTTGCTCAGGGAATTAAAACATTTCCTACCGGAGACAGACTCTACACAGCATGCTCCATCAGGCAGAAATTCATCTTTTCCCCGTGAGAGGAACTCTGTTGTTACTGCTTAGAAATGATCTGTATAGTGTGGTCACTGGACTGCGTGACGATGGTGACATGACGCTTGTGGCTATAGCGGGTAATATATTTATTGACATTTTATGTACTGCCTCTTTTAGTTGTGGTTCTAATTCTCTAAGTCCCACTTGGGATACAGTTAAACCAAAATTAGTAGGCAGGGAGTTGGGTTAAACTTAAAAGCAAGGTTTTATGCAGCAGGGGTTATAATATTGGAATTTGACTAGTTGATGAGTTTCTAGCTAAGTCTAATTTTTCTAGATATGGTGATTTCAAGTAGTCTGCTGATGTGATTGCAAAGGGCTGTTAGATCTATTTTTGTTCATGTGTATTCTAATCAGGCATTAAGAACTTCTGGATCGGATGGTTTTGGCAGAGGATTGTTGAAATCTGGTTATAGTCTTTTATGTTTACACTATGCCTGATATTCATTACTATTGTGTTACAAGTCAGCTGAACTGCTGAACTGTGTAATTTGCTTTCGATCTAGTTAGTGACTATAGACTTACCTGGGAAATCTCTACTAGATGTAGAAGGTTCTTCAACTGTTAGGTCTTAACTGAAAACTGCTAGGTTTTCCTTGCTAACTATGATTTTAATTATAGTTAGATTCAAGTTGCATCATTAGTCAAGATCAGAAGTAGCATATATGTGTTACCAGTAGGAGAGATTTCATCTCTGTGACAGCAATATCAGAAACTAAATATCCGTTATGTCCTAAGTCACATGAGATTTGTATGTGCAGGCCATATTGTTCTTTTAATGGTGCTGTAAGAGTGATCGGAAGGTACTGCAGGAGTGGGCGAAGGTTCCATGTGCTTGCTTGCTTAGTTCTCAGGCGAGGGGATTGAAGAAGCATTTGAATAAGCTTAATGCCCCAAAGCATTGGATGCTTGATAAACTTGGAGGCGCATTTGTAAGTAAACGATCAATGTAGATTTTGTTATCTGTAAGGCTGTAAGGGACTGAATGCTTACTGACAGTGCATACTTTTCTGTTGTGTAGGCTCCCAAGCCATCTTCTTGAGCTCACAAAGTTTAGGGAATGTCTTCCCTGAGGTTCTGCATTGATAAATTAACAGTTAACTGTATGAAATCTTTCCACATTGGTCAAGCAAGTATGCCCTGGGTGAGTGTCAGTATGTGCATAGCGTTCCCTTGTAAGGGTACTCACTGGGGTAATTTCCTTTGGTGCTTAGAGCATTGTTCTCATGGAAGGGGGCATATGTAGGATAAGATTATAAATTTGAACTCAAGATTCCATTTTTTTTTTGTTTAATTGAACCTAAATTTGTATTTGTATGGCAATTCAGATTATAAATTTGAGTTTCATTAATTTTATTTTGAATGTCATTGAAATCATGAATTTAAGTTTCATTTCACTTGTATTTAATTGTCATTTGAATTTATAAATTTTAATTTGAGTATCATTTCACCTTTATTTGATTGTCATTTGAATTTGTGAATTCGAATTTCATTTCAGTTGGATGAGACAGATGGATTCAGCTTCTGCCTGAAGGAATTCAGCCAAAGCTGATTCCATTTTTTTGAAATTGAAATATAAGGATACGACTGACTATATCAGTTGTTAGTGTACTATTGTTAATGCGCGTCGTTCTTATGCGACCCATGCCATGGGGTCGTACAAAATACTATGGTCCAGATGCGACCCTTTGTACTACTGATGAAGTTGGTCATATCTGCTGGTTTTACTACATACCGTGTAGGGTCGTAAAACGACCTATTTCTACTAGTGTGCGGAGAGATACCAGCCAGGAGTGAGGACAAAGAAGTCTAAGAGGCAAAAAAGCGAAGAAGGAACCGGCGGAAAGATAAGTATAACAGAAGCGTCATACACTGTCCTCGCACTAAAGCCATCGGAAATACTGCGAAAAGAAGGGGGTAGAAGCGACTTTGTTTATCCCTCCACAAATGGGAAGCAAAAGGAGGACAAATCCTTTCATGAAGATCACTGTGAGTATCACCAAACACGGGGGCATGACACCGACCATTGTCAGTATTTACGAAGTACCATCGAAGGATACATAAGCCGATGAGAATTTGGCGAGTATGTGACCGTACCACGGAGATACTTTTCCCAAAGCACGGACGAAAATTATTACGAAGCATAAAACAAAGTAGTGAACCCACCCCACCAAGGGGTGTGGACCACGAAGAAGATCAAACTAGTACGACGCCCTTAGTTGTAACAATGGCGATCCATGAACGAAGTACCACGAAGGTGCTCATCGGCGAAGGATGTACACATAATGTCCTATTTTATGAACAGTTCCTGCAAATGGGCCCCAGGGATGAATGTATGGGCCCGACCATGACATACATCTATGATGCCTACGGAGTGACAATGGCGCCTAAAGGAGAAATAATGTTACAGGTGGAGATTGGGCCTGTAAAAACCCAAGCGAAGTTCTTCATTATCGATTCAACAACCCTTTACCATGCAATATTGGGGGAAGGGTGGATCCACGAGATTGGCGGACAAATATCGGAATGCCGAAGGAAGATGAAGTTCCCCACGGTGTACGGAGAAATGCAATTATGAAAAGAAACTTTGTTAAATGCAGGAAGCGAAAGGAAGTGAATAAGAACTAAAAGGAGATTAAAGCCACAACAAAGGACGGCATCAAGGAAACAACAAGCTTCGGATACACGGACTTCAAATATAGACATTTTAGGGGCAATTGCAGTATTTTGCAATTATTGCCACAGACAAGGAGCATACCTGCCGTACACAGGTCATCTCTAGGATCCTCATTAATATGTATGAGGCAAAACGTAAGAATTCGATTGATAGAGATACTCACACGTCGTAAATAGCGGGAGAGCCTATTTCCCGGAATGCTATCTTAGATTCCCTCTGGCCAAGGGTGTCAAAAGGTAGGGCCAGTCCAAGAAAACATGGGTAATCGAACTTACTTGAGGGGAGTAAATCCTATCAACTTTGGGGTAAACGAACTTACCCCGAGATAATCGAACTTATCTCAGGGTTAAAACAGTAGCCGTAAGCTGTAGAGGACATTAAAACGCACCAAGATACGACAACAACAATGATATATAAAGAAGAAAAGTGTCCTGGTGAGCGAGGCCATCCTCGTCACCCACACCCAACAAAAGTTCAAACAGGAAGGAGCGGAGCCATCTCCACCCTACTAGCAAAAGGTTTAAGCATCCACGGTAACAAAAAAACACACAAAAAAAAAACAAGTTAAGGCGAGGCCATCCTCGTCCCAAGGAGAAAATACGAATGCAAATACATGAGGCCATCCTCGTCTTCAGCGGTCAAAAGGTAAAAGGATCAAACATCAGGTACTTGGGCACGGGGAAGCCGCAGACCAAGACTGGGATGCACGGTGTTGAAATGAACCTCCGTAGCTGCAAAAGTGCCATTGATAAACTCATTAGATTCACGGGCATACTGGCGAACATGATCCTCGTCACGAGCAATTGTTTGCTCATTCACACTCGCTTGAAGAGTCTGAAGTTGTTCACGAAGTTGGTCTGACTCATTCGCTAAAGATTGTTCACGAGGGGCGAAGGAAGCAATGGTAGCATCCTTTTCAGTAACCAAGTTTTCATCTGTTGTACCCTCTGGGAAAGATCGCCCACTTGAGATTGCAACTTATGAATCTGTTCCTCCAACCCTGCAAACAAAGATGATAAGAAATTATGAAAATTTGATCAAGAAGAAGAAAAAGGATAAGAATACAATTAAAGCGCATGCCCTAAGCTACCTTGGGCATGGCTCTGAGATATTTCAAGATTATGTTTTGCCTCTATGCGTTGGGAGTCGGCCAGAGAGAATTCTTCACACAATTCATCATACTTCTTTTCCATGGTATTAAGCGAAGATTGCAACGATTCGTTGTCAGCTCTCAAAGTAATGTTAGCTGAATCAAGTCTATGTACTCGCTCAGAAAATTCCATAACAGCGGAAACCGAAGCAAGGGCAGGTCGAGAAGACGAAGAGCCAGCCCCGTTAGCTTTCTGTTCCAGTTCTTTCACCCTAAGATACAATCTATTCCTCTATGCCTTGTCTGTTGCCCATTGTTTCTCCGTTTCCTCCAAATCTTTTCGGGCATCGTCATATCGCCTCTGTTGAAGAGCAGCACGCTGATCCATTGTATTAACCTCCCCTCTCAACTTCTCAATCAACTCATCTTTTAACTTAAGAGAATCACGGAGATCATCCATTTCTTTCACTATCTCAACGGTAAAATAACGAGAAATCTCTATCTCAGTGTCAAGACCGCGGTTTAAAGCTAAGTATTTATCCTTCTTTATTTTAACACGCCAGAAATCTTGGCGAAATTTATTACGTTCAGCACGAAGATCTTCAAAGAAGATGAGAAAGAGGAGACGAGAACGAATATTCAATCCTCATTCAAGAATACACATACAAGCAAGACGAGGAAATATAAACAGGTAAGAGAGAATATCTAATTTACCTGCAGTCCTTTCCATCTCTCGAACTAACGAAGCATCAGCCGAGGTTCGAGATTTTTGAGCCTCTTCTTTGTCAGCCAGGGCAGTGTTTAAACTCTTCTTCAGATCCGCAAGTTCTTTCTTCAGCTCCGTCACCTTAGAAGATGAAGTACTACCTTGCTGAGAATACCATAATTCGTTGAGATTCTTAACAGCACTATCACGATCAGATACAATCTGCGTAGCATAAGCCTCGAGCCGCGCACACTTGGCTGGATAAAATTCCAAGAGCGGGGCAGCACTTCGCACGTACAAGGACAACTACGGGCGAAAAGAAAAGATAATGAAATACAGTCCAAAGGAACACAGAAGTATCATGTCAACGCCAACAAGGAAGGAAACTTACAGCATACAGGTTCAACTCAGGAAGGGAATCGGAGAACTGCTTTACTATTTCTTGGGCTTTTTCCAAAGAAGGTACTGGCTCAGCAGCAAGGGAATGAGAAGGGTCGTGAAAGCAGCCCAGCATATTTGTCACTTGGGACTCCAAGGTCATCTGCAACTGCGACCTCTCCGAGGGATTCACCAGCAGCGCACTCATAGAAGAAGCATACGACGAAGGTTTCAAGCAGCGTGAAAATAGTACTTCGTCCGATTCCAGGAAAAGTGGAGACTTACCAACCGAAGAAGCAGTCGCCGGAGAAGCAGAAGAAGCAGCCGCAGAGGCAGGAGAAACTACCTTGAACAATGAGGAAGTACCTAAAGCACCACTAAAAGGAGTAAAAGGAGCAGCAGAGGAGGTACTAGCACTCAGCAACGGAGAAACACCAACTGGTCCCCGAGGAGTGAAATCAGCACAAACGAGGAGGGACAAATAACGGAGTACCCACCAGGCCAGGAGACGAAGCAGGCAAAACACCCAATGGAGTACCCATCATGACAGAAGACGAGACATGCAAAATAGCCAACGGAGTACGCTGCAAAGGATTACTCATACTTCCTTCCACTTTACTCTTTTTTCTCTCACCCTCAGAGGTCAGGTCAATAGGCTGATGGGCATTACCCGAACCAGTACCAACAACAACACCACCTTTACCTCTGACACTACCATCATTTCTCCGCTTCTGAGAACTCACATCGGCACCCATACCTCCACCATATGAATGCCTGGACGACGCACTCTCATCATCATCATCGCCATCAACAAAATCACCCTTCAACCCTTCGTTGGGAGGGCTACTACCAGTACTCTGTTCTTCTTCTTCACCAAGCTTCTTCAAGGAACGTCTCTTCGGCTACAATAACACACACTGATTGTCCAAAGTTATGGCTTCGGGGGGAAAACATTCACAAATCACAAACACAAAAAACAAAATCAAAACCATACCTTTGGAAACCAAGCAGAGTCATCATCTTTCCCCGAAGTAGACACATCACTTTTGTTAGTTCTAGATTTCCTCTTCCGAGGTACGGTAGAAGACTCCTTGTTAAACACCCAAGCAATGAAATTACGATACTCCTCAGGAAGTTCGGACAAAGACCTCGGTACTCTGTTCCCCGAAGCATCAATCTTGAAACCAGCAAGCCAAGGACCAACGAGCTTCAGCGGAGTACACATCCACCTTCGGTCATGGTCAAGACGAATCCTTTGTTCTACCGGGAAGACATCATTATCACTGACAGGAATTGTAGTACGGTTCACATCATCACTATCAGGCAGCAACGAAGGGGTTCCCGAACTCCTAAGGCGATGAGGACCCACACCCCATGGCAGTAAATTTGAGGATTGAATGGCATCACCCCACTTGGAATTAAAATTAGCAGGAGTATAGGGCGAAGGATCATCATTAACAGGAAGGTCAAAAGGATTATAATAACTTATCCGCGATTTACCTTTGCTACGAAGCCATCACTCATGAAGGATTCTAAGGAAATTCCCACTATACTGGTAGATTCCTCGAATAAAGCTCTTCGCGGGATTTTGGCGACGCGACAGTACATCAAAGTAGAAGAGATCGTCAGGGTTGAACAAGGTAAGAACTAGTCCAGCAGCAAGTTAGCCTACCGTGGTGAGAAGAGTATTCTCATCAAAAGGAAAGTTGGCAATCATGTGCTCAGTCAAAACATCCGTATCTCTGTAGTGTTCTATCGTGAAACCCTCGAGAGAATAGGTGCTTCTAATCTCCTCAAGAAGAACGTGACGATAACTTTCTGAATCCGAAGGTACAAGCCTTGATAGCTCATAATGAGGAGTAGTGGTATCAACTACCTCAACCGAAGCAGCCGGCGATGAAGTATCGGACTTAGACTTCGAACTTTTTGACTTCTTTCTTGTCATGGATCTAAGAAAACAACACAAGGACAGACGAAGAGTAAGAACAAATGAAAAAGATGAGAACAAACCAGCATACACAAGGAACCAAGCAAACTAACAACAAGCACAAGCTATCAGCATGATGGAAGAAGATGAACCAAGCGGATCCACAAGTAGCAGAAACTAAAGAAGTCATGCAAAAGAAAAATACCTAGTAAC
>JAJJMA010307621.1:0-25209 GCA_023529015.1 Papaver nudicaule | reverse complement strand
AAGAAGAAGAAGAAGAAGAAGAAGAAGAAGAAGAAGAAGAAGAAGCAAAAAACATCAGAAAACGCTAATAAAACTCAGGCAAGTGGTGAGAGAATTGATAGTCCCCATGTATCAGTGGTTACATCATTGATAAAGCAAGAAGAATCCAGCAAAAGCAAAGAAACATTAGACAACACTGATATAACTCAGGTACAAGTTGTGTCAACACTGATAATACCCAGGTACAAGTGGTGTCAATGCTAAAATTAGGGTTAAAATCAATTTCAAACCAAAAATTAATCTAGGGCAAACAATTTCAGGTAAAATTGCGGTCAACACTAATAGTACCCCTGGTACAAGTGGTGTCAATGCTAAAATTAGGGTTAAAATCAATTTCAAACCCAAAAATAAAATCTAGGGCAAACAATTAACAAATCAAGCAATTGATCGAATACTCCTACCTTTTTATTGAACATATGTTGTTGATGTTGGTAATGGTGGTTGACAATTTCAATTGGGAGGAAGTGATGACGGTGGTGGTGGTGGTGGTGGACGTGATGACTGTGTTGGAGATGGCGGAGGAAGATATATCACGTTGATTTTTTGTGGTGGTGGTGCTGCTGCTGCTTCGATGGTGTCGTTGGTGTGTCGTTGTTGATGGTGTCGTTATTTGTTGGTGGTTTAGATGTTGGCGGTGGTGGTGGATTAATCGATGACGGTGTTTTAATGGTGGTGGTGGTGGTGGTGGACTAATCGATGATGGTGTTGGTTTGGGGGTGGTGATGTTGATGTTAATGGTGGTGGTAGTGTTTTGGTTGAGATGAAGAAGAAGATAATCGAAAGATAAAGAAGATAGAAGAGAAGATAATGGGGGTATATTTGAGATTATATGTCACTTTTTAAAGTGACGTGGCTGCTGCCTATATAAACAAGTTGTCATTTTAGCCGTCTCCTACGACCTACCGGCTTGACTTCCCGTCAGTGGCTTCGGCATGTAATGAATATGACTAAGATTTGATGCGATTTAGGGCTTAGAGAGATCAAAGTTAACCATGGAGACCTCCAGCTCTCTGGTTTTTCTTCTTAACAGCTCAAAATTTTGATTTGAGAAGATGAGACAACATTTGATCTAAGTTTTGTTTGAAAAGGTAGTCTAGTCATTTTCCATAAATTCCCTTGCCAGAAATTGAATTATATTCCACTCTCTCGATGAAGGAATTAAAAACCGTGTTTCTAAGGGAATCGGATTCCTCGGGAATTCAATTCTGAGATTTTTAACTCCGTTTGGTTCGGAGAATTGAGACTATTCCGTCGGAATCCAATTCCAGGTTCTCAATTACGCGAACTAAACACGCAGTTAATAAAATGGGTAACTTGCTTCCTTAAATCAAAAATTAAAAAAAAAAAAGGAAAAAAAAAAAGAAGAAGAAAAAGGCGTGGTGATCCTGAACTCGTTAGGACTTTAGAGCGGCTATCCAAAGAAACCAAAGCTTTGCTTGGTGCCACTTATTAGAAGGCCAGATGTTCCTTAGGGAAAAGAGGTATCTAAAGTGCCAAATGAACCGAGACAAGCGAGACGCTTCGGTTTCATGGAAGGAAGATAAAATGGTGTAAAAACCAAAAGCAAAAAACACATCACAATTATTAAAAATATCGTTAAGTCAGAAATTTCATTCAATATGTGTATCCGAATATTGAGGGAGATCTTATGACATGATTAAAATAACACTAACTTATCTCATTCCTCTTTCATCGGATTAAAAAAAAACTCTTAAATTTTAGTTGTCGCTGGTCCAAATTTGCTCATATGGGGGTGAATTTGGGCCGATCTTCTCTTAAAATCTCTCATTTACTCTCTCTAAGTCGATTATCTTTACTGATTTAGTTGCTTCTAAATTTATTTGTTTTCTAGGGTTTAGTTTTAGCATATCAATTTCTTTTACTTATTTCCCCTCTAGGGTTAGATTTATCTTATCCTTCTATTTGATTCAGTAATAGTATTAGGTTTCCTTTCTGTTTTTAATGTTGGGTATTGATTTTAAGAATTGTGTTTGTTTTTTTTATCTTTTTTTACTCCTGGTTCTATAATTCTTGATGAAGTTCATCGTGAACAACATCATCACCTGAGAGGAGCACAACATCATCAACAACAACAACAACAACAACAACAACAAGTTCTTCAAAGACACTAGCAATAATTATAACATCAAAGACACCATGCAACAGCCTGTTTCAGAAAATTGATTCCGATGAAGACCGAGTTTCACCGATTCATCCCATGATGATCGATTTGGGTTATCGTTGTTACTGTTAATTTGAAGAAAAAAAATCTTTGACCAATGGTTGGATCTATACATCCTTCCACACCAATGTCATAAGTTTTCCTCTATTTTTGAAAACCCTTAAGAAATGGTTGGGGCATTGGATCCTACCATCGGTACCGTATGTGGATTAATTATATAGTTTGGATATGTTACTTTTAATCCAAACTAGGTGAAAATTAGGGGGCCTTCAAAAACACCACCAACTTTGTAGTCCATGAACTACATGGAAAAACCTGGATGATCTCAAAAATCAACATCCAAGCTTTAACCTGAGTTGAGTCGTAAAGACTAATTCCCACAAGGACAAGTATTTGTCAATCTTTGTTCAAGGAAATTAACTGCAGGTTGAATAACTTACAATTTCCTTTTACTTTAATTGTAATAGATCAAAGAATTATAATGCGGAAAGTAAAGTAAAGCAAGACACCAAAAGTTTTGTTAACGAGGAAACCGCAATATCTAGCAGAAAAACCCAATGACCTCGTCCAGTTTGAACATCGCACAGTATTAAGCCGCTACAAACACTAGCCTACTATAAGCCTTCAGACTGGAACGTAGTTGAGACCAACCAAGCCCTCTAAGCGATTCAGTTACCGTGGTACTCCTTACGTATCTAGGATCTCGCAAGACCCTACGCATTTGGTTCCCCTAGATGACGTCATTTACATGCCTAGGAGTTGCTTTAACCGCTTCTAAGGGATTTAATACTCGATTTGTCCTCCAAACAAATAATACTTGAAAGTGATTTTCTTTAAATATGATCAAGGTTATACGGAATCTCTTTACGAATTAGGGTTGGCGCGTAAACGATAAGTAAACGTGTTTTTACCTCAAAAGTTAAGAACTAGGTTTTCTCACACAAATGGAACTACTAGGACTTACCACACATACAAAGCATTACGTAGTTTCTATCAATCTTGTAGTTGATTGAGAGTTCTTGAATGGCCTTATTGCATAAGAGATGTACCTTAGAATAGACAAAAACGAGAACAACCAACCAAGATTACATGACCTGATACTATAGAGAAGATAAGTATCTACCCATGCTTCACAACCCTCAAATGAAGTCTTTCAATAGTCGTATGATAATTCCTGAAGGAAATATTTCTATAGAGGACAACTCCTTCAACAACAGGTATACACCGAAGTGTAAAGGGGTTTTGCAAAATTCTTGATTCTTGCGACTTGTAGTTTTCGTTCTATGAGTTCTCTATTTATAGCATTTAATAAGGCTAGGTTGCTTAGGAGTAAAGCAGTGATTGCTTGATATACAAGCAAGTCTGTGGACCGTGTATATGGACCCGTTACTTGACTTGTACTTCAAGTAATTAACAGTTTCTTTCAAACATGGAAACCATTTGGAGTTCACCAAGTAGTTTGGTAGAGTTTAACTACTTCAAAAGTTTGGTTTCAACACAAGTGTGAAAGAATGAAACTCTACATCAAAAACATGATTCTAGGGTTAAAATCTCAGTATGCAAGTTTGCCTTAATGAACCATTAAGAAGGGAAAAGTGAACTACGTGAGAATATATCATTTCAAATCGAGTTCACATGTTTGTGAGTTGTGGAGTTTTATCACTGAATTACCATTAAGTTCGTAAAATGAATCCACTTTAGACTTACAGGAGAATTCGTGGTTGTCCAGCAATGCAAACCTAATACGTGTTATAATTACAGGAGAATTCCTGAAGGTCTTGGAGCACGAAACGAAAGTGCATTGTGGAGTTCGGTAATGGATCTATTTTGTAGCATGCAACCAAGAATTAATTCGCGAACCAAAATTTGGTTTGAACCTTAATCCATATACTCGCTTCCCGAGTATTCTCCAAGATTTTACATTCTCCGAACATTGATTTGCAAGCAAACCATTGTCGTGAAAAGTGTATTGAAACTTTCTCACAATGATCCTATTATCATAGTACACCAAGTAACCTTGTGTATACCAATGTCATGTCGATAGGATTCCTTCTTAACAGGATATGAATACTAAAGCTATCGACTATGCTTCGAATGATAGATAAGAAGAAGAATAAGAGTCCATAAGTCGCAACTCTTACTAACCTTTGTTGATGATAATGTAAAGATGTCTCCGTGTAGTCTTCGGTTATCGTCTTCAAAGTCTCAACCACCTAATCGAACTCCAGTATCCAAAAACTAATTAGTAGACAAATCAAGAACTGTGTTTTGGCATCTTAATTTGACATAGTAATGTTACTTGGTTTGACCGAGCAATGGTCTAACAATCTCCCCATTTGTCAATTTTAGTGACAAAACTAATTTTACATATGAATTTCATAAATAAGACAATTAATCTCAATTGCACGATGTATCTTGATTTCTTGAATTGTTCAACTTCTCCATAGAGTCTTCATGTTCGTTTAAGTACCTGTTAAAAAAATCGCAACAAAACACAATACACCCTTAATAAACTCAACAAGTTGAGTCTATATGGACTAAGATAATAATCCACAAGAGTTGTTTGTGATAGAGTAGTAATCGTGCCATCTTTGAGTTTGTATACCAAAACTTAAAGAGATATTGCTCACTTGTTATGAACTTCCCCTTAATCTCGATCATCTATTTTGATAAATTTGACAACGATTGATCAAATTATATACTCCCCCTTGCATGACTTCGAAGTGCATATTTATCACTATGGTGTATTGTGCTATAAGGCCATTCAAGAATGGATGCTCTTATTATCAAGATTTGATAGAAGAATTTTCTTAGGTATTGTGTGCTTGTAAGTCCTTTGGAAGTTCTACTGTATATCACTCTAGCGTTTCTAGATTGATCTTGTTAGGTAGTTTTCGATCTATGTATCTCCATAAGTTTTAAAGAGTGTAACATCCTACACGAGAAAGAAAGAACTTGGAATTTGGATCTAAGTTCTAGATTCCTATCACCTTGATTTTAAGATTTCAAAACAGGAATCATGTTAGTATCCTATTGGAGGCGGAAAAGCTTTTGAAAGCCTTCACTGCGTCTGAAGCAACTCCTAGCCCTCTAAAGAAAATCAGCTAACTAGACGAAGTCTCGAGGTTTTTCTATTGGATTGTGGTTTCCTCGTTAACAAAACTTCTGGTGTCCTGATTTACTTTATTTTTCGCATTATATTCGTGTTTGATATAACTGACGTATTGCAAGTGGTGTTAATTTTCAATCTAGATTGAGTTCGTGGTTAAGATATATCCTTTGAGAATTCATATCTCTTAGTACATGCCTTACAGTCTTGTGTGTGTGGGAATTTGGTTGTTAAAAGGGTGAACAAGAATTGTTAGAACTCCTGTCTAAGAAAGAGATGTATCTAGCTAGACCTTGTTGTATTGGATCCAGTTTAGTTTGATCACCCAAGGGATTTGTCTATTAGATTGGTGACCAAAACGTTGGTAGTGTACTTTGTTATTCAAGAGCATAAACAGTGTCATGTGTTTTCGTTCTCATTTTTCTTTTCTATAAGATTTTGTCTCTCGAAGAGGAAAGTTTTGAAAAGACAGGGGTACCAAAATACACCGCCGAATTTTTTTAGTTCGTGAACAATATATCAAAACACTCAACCGAATCTCAAAAATTAATATCCAAGTGTAACATGAGTAGATTTATATTTGAAGATATGAATTCTAATTAGAATTTGTTACAGGTCAATAATTGACGTACAAAATTTGTTATAACTTTAATTCTAATGAATTGTTGAAATATTATGAGAAAAGTAAAGTAAAACAAGACACCATAAAATTTGTTAATGAGAAAAACAATATCTAGTTTAAAAAAATCGGAACATCGTTGCACTTGAACAGACTGTACAAAGCCCATATGCACAGTAGCCTACTATCTGACTTCGGGCTAGAATGTGGTTGAGACCGAATATACCCTACAAGATACTCATCTGCAATTGTGCTCCTACATATATATTTTGGATTTCGCAAGATCTGACACACTTGATTACCGTAGTTGATGCCCTTTACAAGTCTATGAGTTGTTTCAAAGTTCTTCGTGAATGCTAGTGATATCCTCCTTCTAATAAACGCCTAACAGTGACTTCATTTACATATGATCTAGGTTAATGGAAATTTCTTCATATTTGAAATAGGGATTACACTCATGCAACGCCTAAATCGACTCTACCTCAAAAGCGTTTATCTTAATTATGTGTCTAAATTAACACAACTGGAACTTCTGGGGCTTGCGCGAATAATCAATGTCATCCTGAAGTTTCTATCACTATATTTACAATATAGTGATAATTCTTACCTTATAGCAAAAGAGAAGGACTACATATAAGACAGGAACTAAATCAATCAACTAAGATTACGGTATCAAGATTCTATCAGATATAAGATAAAAGATAGACCGACTTGTGTTTCATGAATCCTGAAAGTGAAGTCTTACTATAGTCATAGACCAATATTACTACTAAGAACCAGGTTATCAGAGGGTCACTCCTTAAGAAATATGATACACTGCGCGTAGAGGATTGAAGAGCGTATCGCAGGGATTCCACTATCGTATTCAACAAGGCCAGGTTGCTTAAGATTCAAGCAACGGTTACTTAGGCTTCAAGCGAGTTCTTGACGTGTAACATGTATCCGTTATTGCTCTGTCACCAAGTAATCCTAGAATTCTCTCCATTGTCAAAAACCGTAGTTGTTTATTGTTTAATCACCAAACAATCACACCGAGTTTTATTACTTTTAGAATTTTGTTTCGACACGATTTCAGAAATTACAAATTTCTTCAGACAAGCATTCTTAAGTAGAAATCATGCGTGAAAATTTTGTCTCATTGATACTTAAGAAGGTAGTCGTGCACCGTATAACTTATGGCCAGATTGCCCGAGAAGTTCGCGTACTGAAAATCAGGTTCGCAAACTGTCAATGAGTTTTGGAGTTCAAGAATTTTTTGAATTGCCAGCAGTTCTTGAACTAGAAAATTAGGTTGGCGAACTGTTAGCAGTTCAGGAGTTCAGGAACTTCTAAAATTAGAGCAGTTCGCGAACTACAAAATCACGTTTGTGAACTGTTTAACAGTTTAAGAAATCAGGAACTTCTGATATTGGAGCAGTGTCCGAACTATTAACACTTTAGGACTTCGGGAACTTCTCGAACTGGAGCAGTTCGCGAACTGGAAAATCAAATCGCTAATTGAAGCAACCGTTTGCAGTTGAGGTACTTTCCTGACCATTGTAGTTTGCGAATTGGAAATTCAGTTCGTGAACTATGTCTTTTCCAGGTCATAGATACTTCGTTCACAACTACGATTTGTGAGCAAATGATTAGCATTCTAAGTCCATACGATCTTACTCACTTTTATCCTAACATCGAAATATGCTTAAGTATAAATTTGTGTACCAGGAATTAAGACAAATGCTCCAGAAATATAATCTTGCTAATATGATCCTTATTATAATTATAATTAATGAAGTCTTCGGATATGTTTCCAAATAATAAATAAGTAGAAAAAATATGTCCAAGATAAAAAATCACACTTGAAAAGGAAAGGGTACCAAATACACTAACAACTTTTTTTGCGTTTGTGAACTTATATGACAATCACTTAGACGATCTCAAAAACAATATTCAAGTAAAACCTGAGTTAGATATGTATACAAGAATATATATAATTTCAACATCAGAATTCTCACCAAGACAAGTCATTGTAAATCTTTATACAAGATTCAAATTCCTACATGTTGATAACGTACTTCGCTGCAATTACTTTAATAATATCAATCAGAGAAACTATAATGCAGAATTAAAAGTAACTCAAGACGAGGAACCCAAAATCCAGCTGAAAAACCCCGGGAGCTCGTCTAATTTTGAACACACACGGTATTAAGCCATTACAAACACTAGCGTACTATCAGAATTCAGACTGGAATGAAGTTGAGACTGAATTAAACCTATAAATAAAAACTAAGTTGCAGTTGTGCTCCTATATCTCTTGAACTCTCAAAAACCTATGCACTTCATTCCGCTAGTTGATGTCCTACAGGCCTTACCGTGTAAAACCGATTATCCGTTTTCCATCCATTTTCGTATAAAAAAATGGGATATTATCCGAAATTTTGGATATCGGATGTGGATACTTAATCGGAGACCTTTTAATGGAAAGGATATGGAAGAGCTTATATCCGACGGATAATTATCCGTTATAGTATTTATTTATTTTCGTATTCTTACATATATTATGATAAAAAAATATATAAAATTTGGATAACTATCCGATATCCGGATGATTATCGGATATCTGATAATATTATCGAAATGGATACGAAAGTGAATTTCCATTATCCGTCGAATCGGATAATCAGATAAAAGTAGCAGAACGGATGCAGAATAGGCAATATATGTTCTGATTCATTCTATTTACAAGCCTAAGAATGGCTCCTTAATCCTTCGTAAAGACTAGCGGAAACCTGCCTCTAACAGGGCGCTGAAGTGGATATCCTTAAGATATCCAATCAAGGTTAATGGAAATCGAGTTTTTGTACTCTTCAAAACTTTTTTTTGTTTTTGCTAGGAAAATGAAGTACTCTTCAAAACTTATAGAGATACCTAATTGATTTTATCTCACAAAGTATCAACATTAACCAATGGTCCAGGTTTTATGCTTTGTGGAACATTTAGGACTTACAATGATATGACTTACATTTTTCATCAAAATATAGATCTCCGATTAATCGTTCTTGGATGTCCTAATAGTAAAGATTCTACAAATTAACTAAACAAGATTATAGGATCAAAGATCAATCAAATAAGATATTCGATCAGTGCTCCACGAATCCCCAAATAAAGACTTTACAATAGTCGTAACCTAATTATCGGAAGAGGGAAGGTTTCGAGAAGACCACTAAACTGGAATCAAGGATACACAGATGTGTGGAGAATTGAAAGTGAGGAGTTCTCTGTTTATAGTGAACAATCAAGGGAGGTTAGCTTAATGTTCAAGCAACCTTAGATTGGGGCTAAAGCAAACTCATGAAGTTGTAAAGTGCAATATTTTTCCTGAGTTTAATCTTACTTTCCAATTTATCATAGGTCCACAAGTATTACGTAGGTGTGTGAGAGGTACACCTTGAATACAAGAAGGAATGTGCACCAAAGATATAACAATATTGTCGTGCACAAGGTTAGCGAACACAAAGAGATTTGTAGTTGAGGAGCGCAACATTTGTGCATGGTTCGTGAAATTTGTGGACATTTGAGTTCAGGAGCGTCCCAACTCATATGATTCACGAACCCTATGTACAAACTTGAGTTCAGTAACTTTCTACCATTGCAAGATTTGCTAACTAGTTCAAGAACCCAAAGAACGATTTGAGTTCAGGAAATTTTCTCCACCCATGGTTTGCGAACTGGTTATGTGTGTGTGTGTGTGCGCGCGCGCGCGCGCGCGTGTGTGTGTGTGTGTGTGTGAGGTTCTCAATCCAAGGTATGTTTGCGAAATATTTCACCAACCATTAACCCACTAGGAGTTCTTAACCTTCATATGTACAAAAGAATGTTAATGTGCTAAGGTCCAAGAACAAAATCTCGTGAGAACCCTACAATGAATTCCAAAACAAGATAATTGCAATTAATCTAATCTTGCCACACGATATTTCTTAATAATCATTTTAAAAGTCATTGACTGTGTATTGGTAGTTGAAACAAGACTCCAAAGGAATATTCCATACTAATATATTCATGACGACGTTCATAGGACATCTTTGCTTAAGTTCAGGTCTTCAATCTTCAAGGTTATTCGACTCAACCACTTAATAAAATCCTAGTCCAGGAATGACCTTAGTATACTAAATCGTAGATTTTGTTTTGACATCTAAACTTGACAACTGACTTGACATAGTGTGTTATACTGAACTTTGATAATGAAGGCTTCATGATGTTTTCGAGTGATTTGTAGTCTTCGAGGATATTTGACTCAACTACCTAATCTAATTCAATATCTGAAACATGCGTTAGTAGAATAAATCAAGAATTGCGTTTTCGCATCTCCACTTGACAATTGACTTGACATACCAACTCCAGTGGGGTTCAACCGACAATTGCGTTATCAAGTCCAATCACATCTAACAAGCATGTAGCATTTTCGAAAAGGCTACTGAAAGTGCTATGATAGAGTCTATATTTTTTATATATGACACACTTTAAATCATCGGGATATGCATACACTTGAGAATTGTTTTGAGATCGCAGTAAGCTAATAAATTGTCGAATAATTATTTATAATAGCTACTAAAATAAGAAATGATATTGATGGATTGAAATTTCTTGAATAACATGATATCCAGATCCGAGACTTATGTTAGGATCTTAGTCACACATCATTAAGATGGTACAAAATAGTGTAGTTCTTAAGTCTTTAGGTTCCCTCAACTAACATACTAGTTTATCAGAGGAGTTCTGTGTATGGGCTTATAACGAGTTAGGGATGGTATGCTAACATTTGGTATTAGAGCCAACCACTATGACCCAAGCACTAGTGGAAATCAACCACTTTACTACACTAGACAACTACACACTTTATCCATAGCAGATCAAGAAATGGCGTAGCAGATTTGGCTAATTTTATTTACATGTTTGCCATCAGCTCTGCTACCCACACTACCACGCCCTGCATCCGTGTTAAAACAGCTGGGCTCAGCTGGAGTATATAGTTAGAAAGAGAAACTCAACCCATTTCTCAGTCGCATCTCCTTCTCTCGAACCTTATCATCAGATTTTCTTTTCTTTTCTCAATCGCTCTAGATCTACAACACCTTATCTTCATCATCATCACGGTGTCAAACAGACCTAAGCAATTCGAAATTTAGAAGTGGAATGATGTTGCCTTATCTGTAAGAAGACCAAAACCTAAACCCTAATCCTGATTTTCATTTTGAGACTAAAAAAACGAAACCCTTTTTGTTAATCAATGTTTAAAACCGAAAACCTAAGCTTGATTTTGATTTTGTTTGATTTTTTTTTTTTTTGCAGATATCGTTGTGGATAACTGTGCAATTTGCAGGAATCATGGATCTTTGTAAGTAATAGATTTTAGTGTTGATTTGTGAATTTGGGTTTTTTGATGCCTGCATTATTACTCAATTTTAATCTCCACTTATTTAATCTTCATCTCCAAGTCGTTAATTTCACTCAATCTCTTGCAGAAGGATGGGGGATTTCAATAGCAACAATAACGATGTGTTTAATCGCAGCAGAGATGTCGTTGCGGTTCAAGCTCGTACTAAAGCTCAAACTTGTGCGAGTGTTCTTTAATTAAAATTGGTATTACGACAATATCCTTAGTTATATGTATGAGATCCAATCAAACTCTTCTTACCAATGTTTTTGTGAGTTTGGTTTAATATTTTGGTCCATTTCAGATTGGTCAGAGCCATCCAACTGGTCTTACAAATAATCTTCTGAAGTTGTTTGAGCCACCAGCACCATTGGAATACAAACCGCCTACTGAGAAAAGGAAATGTCCATTATATACTGGTTTGTATAATTTCAGAATTGATTTTGTTTTCATCTCGCTGATGATGGAGGGATGTGCTACTAAGCTTAGATTGATTTTTGTTTATTTTTTAAGGGATGGCGCGATATGTTGGGAAATTTGCTGAACCTGGAGACGATGAGTATTCTCCACCTATCAAAGAAGGTGAAACTGCTGATTCAAAATAAAATTACTTAGTATTTACATAGATTTCTTTTGTGTTATTAAATCAGCAGTAGACCATGGTTATACAGTCCCTGATTTTGGTCTCAATAGTTTATAACCAATTACAGGTTTTCATAAAGTTTTTTCTTTGACAGAGTGTGTGTCTTCTTCTCGCCAATCTCACTAAAAATCAGTTGTATGAACAAAATTGATGGTGTTTTAATTTCACGTCAGGGTTCTCATGGTAGACTAGAATCAATTGAGAAAAGGGGTTTTCCTAGTACAGCTGATTTAATTGCCATGAACCATACAGATTTGATTGCCATGAACCATACAGATTTTATCATCACTAGTACATTTCAGGAGATTGCTGGAAGGTATGACACACTACTCTTCTATCATTTTCAAAATGTCGCCATCTTCTTGTAGTACATGGACGACTATAATCTAAATATCTAACTGTTTATGTTGATTGCAGGAAAGACACTGTTGGACTATATGAAAGTCACACAACTTTTACTCTACCAGGACTCTACCGAGTTGTCCATGGAATTGATATTTTTCACCCCAAGTAACATTGTCTCATCTTGAGTTGACAGGTGGGTAATTCTCTTTTAGCAGAGTCTATACAAATGTAGAATTTGTAGCTTGTATGAGTTAAGAACCATTTTTTTCTGCCGTTAATTAATTTGCAACTAACATTTGTGTATTGATTTACAGATAAAATTGGACAAGGAAAAGAAAATCCTGTCAATTCGTGACCCTGGTGTAGGAATGACAAAGGAAGATCTTATTAAAAACTTGGGAACTATTGCAAAGTCTGGAACTTCTGGTATTTGTCTACATTTCAGATTTTTATTAACCTTTGCCTCTCCTTTTTGAGACGGATGGTGAATAACTGCGAGTAACGTTGTGTTTTGAACAGCCTTTGTGGAGAAAATGCAGACAAGTGGTGACCATATAAAACTGCCTTTTTTTGGGTTTCAGGCACGTATGGGAGTCTAAAACTGCCTTTCGCCTTTGTGTTTCATTGCTTCGTTTTGTGTCCATTGGTTGACCCGATTGTGAAATCTATTCTTTGCCTTTATGATTTGGTGTTGATAGGTGCAAAGAAGGGCGCGAGTTCATAAATTGCGGCTAGAAGAGGGTGCTAAAAAAGCTGCTGATGAGCTTGAGAAATGTAGTGTTTCAATTTCTCTCCCCTTTTGCAGCTTACTTTAAGTTGAATGCTTTGTAGCTTACTTCTTGTTATGTGCAATGCTAGATGATCCTTCAAATTATTCAAATGTAAAAGGTGATCCATATAAGACGTTGTTCGTGGTATGCTGCTGTTTTACCCTAAAGCACTATGAGGAACTGATTTGTGGGTTGTGCGTATCAAGGTGAATGCTCTGCATCATACAAGGTGAATCCACTGCTCACTTGTGCTCAAAGACTTAACAAAGAATTGTGTGGTTAAGCTCCCCTGCACATATTTACTGCCGTTGGCAATTAGAACCATTCTGTAGTTCTTATGTATGCTAGCTTTTGTGTTTTTAAGTTAAGTTACTACCTTTTTGTGCTCTGGGTGTTGTTCTGTTGCCCAGATTTTTTTTGTTTTTGAAACAGTTTGATCATGTAATGAATATTGTGCATCAATGTTAGAGAGCTTTGTTATGAAGGTGTGAAATTGAAGAGTTTTTAATATGAAGTTAATTTTTTTCATTTTACATTTTTTTTCATTTTTTGTTTTGGTCAGCTGAATCCATGTTGGATCAGATTTGGCTCAGCCTTTCTGACTGCAGCTGAATCTGAATAATTTTTTTTTTTTTAATTTTAGAAAACCTGGACTACTATAGTAGTATAACTACACACCCAAGTGCGTAGCAGAACTGCTACCCCTCCTAGGTGTGTTTTACAAAGTAACGCGCCTAAATTGCCACCATTTTTAACACGGATGGTGTGTGTAGCAAAATCGTGTTTAACTACACACCCCAGCCGTGTTAAAACAGGCTATTTCCACTAGTGAAGTGTATTCCACGGAAGAGGCAACTTAAGCGTAGTATCTAGCCATTGAATACTGGGCATAATGTCTAGCCTAACGTGGACGTTAGTCTTGAAACATGGTGGAATGTTAGGCTTTAGTCTTATGATGCTCAAAAGTGGAATCCACTTAGCAAAAACCATGGCCTATTCCCTTGATTTCACTTTTCTCTCCAGAAAAAACCAGCATGTGAAGTGGAAGCGAGATATATGCGCTCTTTGGAACAACGTGGGAAAGTTAGTTTTGCGCTCAAAAAGAAATATTCCTTAAAAACTCATTTCTTTTTAATAGGAATTTTTTTATTTGCGTTTTTTGAAAATGCGCAAACATCTTGAACTATAATTGGAACCATAAGATTTAATCTCCTTTCTAGATGATGTGAAACTGGAAGTAGATCTTGAACCACCATAAAACACAATTTTTTTCCTGCGACCGCTTCGTCACTGCTCTCGGGGGACTTCTGATCTAGTAGTTGTACTGTGTTGCAGAAAAGTAGTCCGCCAACTGTGAGCGCGTATTTGCACCGACCATAATTTGGTAGGACATCTCAGCAAGTGAGATAAGAATATGACACTGGGGATTATAACCAATACTAATTGTCCCAAAGAAACTTGGTTTAGAATGAAATGAGGGACATTACAATAACTGAACACATACGAGAGAGCCGACGAGAGGCATATAGAATGGGCTAAAAACTGTATACTGAGAGATGCACAAATGTATCTAAAGCTCAAATGAGAAAGCATTTAATATTTGGATTCCAAAATCTGAAGCATCGCAATTGGCGGTTGGAGAGGTCAGCATGTATATTGAAAGGCATCAGCTCAGAGTAGAGGTTGGAGAGGTCCGCATACTGTTTCTGGCTCTTGTTAATCCCCTATTGTTGCCGAACAACTGGTAGCCACTACAATAAAAAACAGCTTAATGCCCATAGAAGACATCCCATATTTCTTGTTCCCGAGTTCAAGTGTACAAAGAGTTTCGCTTGATACTATGGAACTGTAGGAAGGTGTTCGATCTATTCCACATTGGACCTCGGAGAGAACAGCCACTAACCACAAGCTGCAGGATTTGAAATCCTCATTACAACAGATGAATGCAGACAAGAACTCTTCTGCTTCACGAAATCCAAAATAACTCAAAAACTGTTTAAATCATGCGACATTCTTACTACTAACTTCTGTCGGTCTATTGCTTCTACTATGGATTTCGCTTCTCTTGCCGTTACACAGCCGCTTCTTTCCCCCAGCAACATTTCCACCTTAGGACTGCATGGAATATCTTGGTTTTCTTTTTGTGGTTAAGAACCCACAAGCCAAAGATTCTAAAGCTTTTGTTGTTAATGGCCGTGTTCTTGAGCCCTGCCTCCGCGTGACCAAATCTGGTGGCTGTTGCTCAGCTCCATCTACAACACTACTAGCGGCGGAACAGGGGTCCTTGGAACTTGAATCACATTGGGTAATATCCACCTCTTTGGTGAATGGCTCATCTGTTTCAAAATCTGGCAGAACATGGGGAAGGTTTAGGTCAATAGACATCAGAGGTGGATACTTCTCATTTTGAGGGACAGAGTTACCAATGCAATCCTCATCTGGACTGCCTGTACCCAAAGAACTGGGACATACTTTATCTTGAGATTGCGTTACTTCAGACACCATGTCTTCACTTGCATTAGATGAGCTTAATTGTAAATGGGGATCCTCCTCTTTCAAACCATGAGTATTGGAGTAAATGTCTTTGCTGCAGATAGCCTTAGCTTCGGAACAAGCAGTTAATCTCTGGCGTTTTATGACAGGAGACATAAGGTTTAATTGGCTTAGCTTCTTCCTCCTGCAGAAATGAAACTTTATAGGTTTAGTCGAGCGCATGCCAGGGTTACTAATACTTTGATCCATGTCATTATGCAAGGTTACGTCGGCATGAATGGAACCCGTAAATTGCATCTCTTTCTCTGAAACACTAACTGTAAGCTGTAAAGACTCAGAGGGCACTTCCCCCTCAGTTATACCCTCTAAGGATCTGGAAGTATCAGCACCTCTTGTACAGTTCAATGACATGTTAACTACACCTTTTTCATCTGCCAAGTCTTCAGAACCATTTTCATTGCGACTTAAAAGGCTTTCAGGAGGGGATATATCAGTAGTTTCATCAGGCAAACTTCTAACCAGAAATGGATCTTCTCCACTCTCAATACTAGTATCAACGACTGTAAACTTCATGAGGTCTGAATTCCTCTCTGGTAATTGCGGTTGAAGATAACTGCGCCGTTTATGATCAATACCGACACCATTGTAAAGTTTCATCTTCTTTTTACCCCATTTATTTTCTTGATTACCTATGTTGCTTTTACCAGCTTCATCCTCCAGCTCTATAAGACTAGGATCCGACGCAACTTTATTCAGCACATCGGCAACAGAGTCAAAATACAAGCCTCCTTTCACAAGTTTCTTTACTGAGAATTTTTTAACACCAGGTACAATAAATACCAAAGGGTTTTTGGAACTACTGCCGGTATGATTTTTAGGCTGCTTGGACTGCCACCCTCTTGCAAGCAAACGGGGCCAAACAGCTTCCCAGAAAAGATCATTTGACCGAGCTTTGCTTAAACGATAGTCCCCCGTTAAAAACCCAACTATTTCATCAAGAGTAAGATTGGACCATCCCTTACCAACAGGTATTTTAGGGTGAGAAATGATTTTCTGATTGTTTAGTGCAGAGTCTGTAACCAGGCCAGTGAGATCCTGCTTTCCCTTGCCAATACCAAAAACTTCTATAAGCATTGATAGACCAATTGTAGCCTTTAAACTGGACACATATTCTTCTAGAGAAATGCTACCTGCTTCAAAGCTTTTGGAGACCTGCCAAGAGATAGGAATTCAAACACATTCTTCATATAATACAGCTTCTAGTGCAGAAATCAATTAATGTAAATTATTCATGAAACTGAGATAGGCTCTGAATCAAAAATTAATTGGCACAAAGTTTTTTCTCTCGACTGATGGGAACTTCAAAACAAATTGTCTTCGGTAATGAGAATCCTTAGATGCATGCAAGGGTGTCAAATATAATGGGTGAAGCACAAAACTATATGCATTAAGAAATTCTCCATTCTTTGTTTTCAACTAGTTAAGTTTTGCAAAGAACTACTCGTCTTATTGCAGTATGGTAAGAGAAGAAATTGAGGAACACGAATAAAAGAAAGCCAAAAACCCGACACATCTAAATGTATGATTATTTATACATCTACAGCAATAAATTATCTGAATCATTGAGATTTACCTCCTCCAAAGTGCAATGACATTTTTCAGATATGCGAGGAAGCAAACACGACAAAAACTTCTGCTGCCTCCATGTCTTAAACATCTTTGGTCCTTGTATACACCTCCTGCTTCTTCGATCCTTATTCCGAGAACTTGACCATCTACGGTGCGCAGCAGACCTATAAAATTCCCCATAATAGAAAGATAATATGTCTGCCATTGGTTTACTCTCAACAAATCTCTTCACCTTAACAAGATTTTTGCCAAATATATACAGACCAAGGAGAAAAGCCTCTTTCTCAAGATCAGTCCAAGAGCCAGCCAAACAACCCGGCGCTGCAAAGTTGACTTCATCTTCACTCATTACCTTAATCTTTGAATCCTCCTTAACGGAGGACTTTTTGGTGGGTCTGGTGTTCGTAGAATCTAATGAGCCATTTGCATCATGTCGTGTATCAATGTTAATCCACATAAATGGTACAGGTAATGCCTCCAAAAAAGAGTCAACAACATTATCCGTGATGCCATCATCAGATAGCCTTTTCATTAGTCGAAGAGGTTCAGATTCCACTATGAATGGAGGAATCTCAACCTGATACTCATATCCAACTCGAGGAGGTTTCTGTTGTTTACCACATATAGCAATGATATCACGTTCTGCTGAACGGCGTGACGGAGAACTAGCATTTACGGAATCTCCATGGGAATCCTTTTTTCCTGAATCCATCTACAATATATCTGATTGTTAAAGGTAAATCTAGATTAATACATGAAGTACATTTGAAACAAAATGATTGAATCACTAATTACCAATTAGGAACTCCATTTAGGACTCGATGAAATCAAAATGCGTCTTTTGAACTCAAATGTTTAGAACGGCAAAACACCAAATACATGACAAGGTGCAGAAAAACTTAGATAACTTCCTAGATTCAGTAATACTTTACTAACGATTCGAATACACAAAATAATGAGCAAACAAGAAGCAAAACCTATTTTTTATGATCAAATATATCAGCCAAACACTGAAAAATCCCTTTATTTACATCAAAAAAGGAAAAATCAATGGAACTGCCAAATCTGAATACCAATACATACCATATAAACAATTGGATTAATTTGCTAGACCCGATAACAAAACCATTATTATCAAGCTCAAAGACAAATGGGGTTTCAAAATCACAGCCCCAAATTACTTTTTGAACCGATAATAAATCATCTAAACCTTCAAAACTCACAACCATATGAAAAAAACAAACAAAACCAAACTCAAACAGGTAAAAACTAAGTATAGGTATCAAACAAAATCACAATACAACCAAATACTTGCACTCTAAAACTAAGCATAAACATTTAATTCATTAAGAGAATTTCAATATGATTTCATCAAATTAAACTAAACTTCACATTCGTACACAACACAAAACGTTCTCAAACTACATAAAATCATGATACAAACATTACCAAACATGCAATATAGAGCAACCTATAACATTATGTCCAATCTATGAATGAACTTAAGCTTTAAAACCCACGCTGCAATACAAGTTTCGAGAAGTGGGGCTCCATTAGTTTTGTTAGATTAACCTTAATCTAATGGCAAAGAACAACACATAGCAAAGAACAACAGAAGTACAGAATCTACAGATATAGTAATAAGAGAATGGTGAGGAGAAAAGTATACCTGAAAACTCAAGTTTTCCTTTGAGAAAATCTGCAGGGACGGGACTTAGTTGTTCCTGTAACAAAATAAATAAAGAAAGACAAATTATTAAGTAGTTCTCTCGACTCTTTTTATAACACGCAAGAGGCAATGAGAAAGATTGAGAAATATTAAGGCTAAATTATGTTGTACACCCAAAGTATTGCAAATGAAGTCTCTCACATAAAAACTTAAGGTTATGCCCACCCAATTTTGATTAATTTTTTTTTGAATTTTATTACACTACAGTAACATCGGCTAGATCTCGATAGACGTGTGTTCTGTATCGAGTTTGACACATATGGCTGCGGCTGCTTTGAGATATGGGTTCTGAAGAGCTTACGATGTTAAGCTCCTACTGCAACCAAAAGGTCCAAACCCTATGGGCTATGGGGGACTGGGGAGTGAATTAGTTTAGTAATTTAGGGGCCATCTAGAGACCCTAGAAGGCTAGAACCGCCAATCTTAACTAATTACCACCGAAGAAGGATCCACTTACATTCTTATCTCAGTGCACTCGAACCTGATGGGGAAGTAGGGAAAACTCAATTTTGAGGCATCAAGGCTCGACGGGCAACAAATCTTTGTTCTTCATTTTGGGGTTTTGGCAAAATGAAAAAAAAGTATTGTGAAACAGTCGCATTTATGGCTAGTAAAAATGTTTTATTTTTTTCTTCGAAGTTTTTGTTAGAGTTGTCGAAGTTTCTAGAGTATTCTAGGCTTAGTTGTCTGGCAGCCTCGTCTGGCAGCCGTGTCTGGCAGCCTTGTCTGGCAGCGAGTTTCCTAGTATAGCTAGGAGTCCGAGTTGTACAAGGTGGTGTAACTTAGGAAACCAATCCCACCGCCTCTGTACCTTGCTAACCAAGTTATGTAAGCCTATATATAGGCATCGTATTAAGCCTGTTAGATATACAATTGGGTGATAGACCTTCTGGTTATTACATAGAGAGCTAGGTGTTGGTGTCTCTTGCAATTGGTTCTATCAATAAGAGTTGATCGTTGCTGTTTGTGGAGTAGGTACGCCGAACCACGTTAAATCCCTGTGTTCTTGCTTTGTTTATTCTTCGTTGTGTGTTTGCATCTTTGTCTTTAGTTCTACTTAATCCAAAGGACAAGTTTTTGGTGTGATTACTGTTGTAATCCCAACAAGTGGTGCGGTGAGCATGGAGAGGATTACTGTTGGAAGTAAAGATGTGTGGCTCTACATCTGGTGGAGGTTTTTCGAAGGTGCATGGATTTGATATTATCAAGTTCAATGGGAAGAATAATTTCACATCGTGGCAAACGGATGTTAAGGATATTCTTATTAGCATGAAGCAGGTTAAGGCTCTCAAGGACAAGCCAGCACCGTTACCAACTGGTGTGACGGATGAGAAGTGGCTTGAACTTGATTTGGAGGCATGTTCAACTATTCGGTTGTGTTTGTCGAGGGAGATTACTCACAACTTTGCTGGTGAGACTTCGGCAAAGACGTTTTGGGAAAAATTGGAGAAGCTCTACTTGAAGAAGGACTTAACTTCAGAACTTCACTTGAAGCGCAGACTTTATGCCTTTAGGATGGTTTCAGCTAAGTTGTTGGTTGATCATATTAATGAGTTTAATAAGATTATTTCGGATTTGGCTGATATCGGTGTCAAGTTCTCTGATACGGATAAGTCAATGATGTTGTTATGTTCTTTACCTCAATCGTATGAGACCTTTGTTGATTACTTGTTGAATGGGAAAACTGAAGGTGGCAACAAATTAGTTTTCGATGATGTGGTTTCTGCTATACAAGCAAAAGCTTTAAGGCAACAAGTATGTGATGATGAAGTTCAAGCTGAAGGTCTGTTTGTTGAGAGGGGGAAGAATGATAACAAGAAGTTTAAGTCTAAGAACCAGTCAAAGAAGAATGGCAGTGATGGGTGTTATTATTGTCATAAGCCTGATCACTTTAAGGTTGATTGTCCCAGGCTAAAGGCTAAGGATGGTAAGTATAAGAAATCAGATTCAGTTAAGGTTATTGCTTCGGTGGCAGAAGGAAGTGATAGTTTGGATGAGCCAATGTGTGGCTTTGATCAGGAGGTGCTAGCTGTTACATCAAAGAGTTATCTCAATGATGGTTGGATGCTTGATTCTGGAGCTTCGTATCATATGTGTTCCACAAGGGAATGTTTCACCACTTACAGGGAGGTGAATGCAGGTACTGTTATGATGTGTAATTCAAATACCAGCAGAACAGTTGGGGTTGGTACTATCCAGGTTCTTTCGAATGGTGTTACTACTACACTGTCAGAGGCTAGACATGTGCCTAATTTAAGGAGGAATTTGATTTCGTTGGGTGTACTTGAATCTCTTGGATATAAGTATGTTGCTGAGTATGGTTTCCTGAAAGTATACCATGATGGCAGTTTGAGGATGACTGGTGCAAGACATGGGAATCTGTATTTCCTTCAAGGAGATATAGTTTCTGGTGGAGCTATGGTTTCTGAATCTGTGGATGAGAAACAATTGAAGTCAACACGGTTATGGCATATGCGACTTGGGCATATGAGTGAGAAAGGCATGTTGGTGTTGAGTGGTAAAGGCTTGCTAGGCAGTGAGAATCTTTGCAAGCTTGACTTTTGTGAGCATTGTATCTTTGGGAAGCAATGCAGAAGTAGTTTTGGTACCTCTGTACACCACACACAGGGTATGTTAGATTACATCCATTCGGATGTTTGGGGTCCTTCTCTTACAGTTTCTAAGGGAGGGAACAGGTGGTTTGTGACCTTTATAGATGACTTTTCACGGAGAGTTTGGTTTTACACCGTGAAGCATAAGAATGAAGTCACTGAGTTGTTTAAGAAGTGGAAGACCATGGTTGAAAAACAGATTGGTCGTGTGGTTAAGAAGATACGTTCTGATAATGGAGGGGAGTACACCGAAGATGCATTAGAAGAGTTTTGTGAGGAACAAGGTATCGTTAGGCACTTCACAGTTAAAGGTACACCACAGCAGAATGGAGTAGCTGAGCGAATGAATCGGACACTACTTGAGAGAGCATGGTGCATGTTGTCAAACGCAGGTTTGAACAAAGTTTGGTGGGCTGAAGCAGTTACGACGGCGTGCTATCTAGTAAACAGATCACCTTCAACAGCTATTCAGTGCAAGACACCCATGGAGGTATGGACAGGTAATCCTGTCAACTACTCTAATCTGAGAGTGTTTGGTTGTCCAGCTTATTTTCACGTAAAAGAAGATAAACTGGGTGTTAGAGCTAAGAAAGCAATTTTCTTGGGATATCCGGAGGGTGTTAAAGGTTATCGACTATGGTGTCCAGAATTGAACAAATTCATCATTAATCGAGATGTGTCCTTCAATGAGAGAGCTATGCTTGATTCAAAGAAGTTCACAGGTTGGGATTCTCAAATTGAAGTTGAGAATGATAATAGAGTTGAAGATGATTCGATGCAAAGAGAACAAAGAGTTCTTAGTTCATCTCCTACTGGGAAGGAAGTAGAAGCGGAAGCTCAAGTAGAAGATGAAGTTCAGGTGGAGATTCCTAATGAGGAATCAGTTCAGCAACAAGTTCAGAGTCTGCCAGAGTGTTTCGTCTTTAGTTTCTCAGAGAGAGAAACGTATTATCAAAGCACCCAAGCGTTATGGCTATGAAGATGGTGTCTCTCACGCACTGTCTGTTTTTGAGGATGAGCCATTTACTTTTAAGGAGGCCATGAGCAGTGCTCATACCAGTAAATGGAGGATAGCCATGGATGAAGAGATGGAGTCTCTTTATAAGAATGATACCTGGGAGCTGGTGGAGTTGCCTAAGGGTCGTAAGAAGATTGGGTGCAAGTGGGTATATACTGTGAAAGATGGAGTTCCAAATACTGAGGGTATTGTCGATGGTATACGATACAAAGCAAGGTTAGTAGCTAAGGGATATGCACAAAGGGAAGGTGTGGATTATGAAAAATGAGGGGTACCGAAATACTACCAACTTTTCGTTTTGGCTCGTGAGTCTTATGGTTTAAGTCTGGACGATCTCAAAAATCAATATCCAAACTTATAACTGGAGTTGTTAAACCTCGACAAAGAGTACTTTAGAGTCAACTCTACAGTTAGGCAATAACGTACCACTTGGTGCTTTAATTATACAATCAGAGATATAAAGCGGAAAGTAAAAGCACACAAGACACCAGAGATTTTTTTAACGAGGAAACTGCCTTGTAGAAAAATCTCGGGACCTCGTCCAGATTGAACACCGCCCAGTACAAACTGACTACAAACACTAGCCTACTATAAGACTTCGGTCTGGGATGTAGCAGAGACCAACTCAAGCCCTCCAAGCGAATTGGCTATTGTCGCCTTCCTTACGTCTCTAGATCCCCCACAGATCGTCACGCACTTGATTCCCCCAGCTGACTTCCTTTACAGGCCTAGAAGTTGCTTTGACCGATGCCAAAGGCTTGTGTCAGCAATACTGGTTTTTCAACCTAATTGTTGACGTATGGTGTAACTGTCCTCTATCAGTTTACCACACATAAGATGACTTCCTTCAGATTGTTAAATCCAGGTCATACGAAAATCTACTTCACAAATCGGGGCTGACACGCAAACCAAGTAAGCAGTGCCCAATTCATATTTACCTCAGTTATACCAACGCTAGTGGGTTTGACCGGACAATGCCCTAACAATCTCCCCCTTTGTCATTTTTAGTGACAAAACCAATTTACATATGGATTCAAATAATATACAATGAAGTACTAACCAGATGTATCTCTTGATTTCTTGAATTCTTCAACTTCTCCTTTGAGTCTTGATGTGTTCATTAAACTCTTGTTGATGAATCCGTAGTCAGCAGTCACAACATATTCAGCTCAAACAACCATAAAGGTATGCTTAGGCTTACGTGGGTTTAGTATGCTCATCCCACATGTTGTTTGTGCGTAAGAGTAAGAATCTGAGCAATCTTTAAAGTTGGTGTATCAGAACTTTAAAGTGATTCTACTCATTCTTGATACGAAGCTTAATCTCAGCTTTAATTACTCCCCCTTACTTGATACTTTGTGAAAAGCACAACAAGTAAGCACATGATGTTCTCCCCCTGTGGTTATGCAACCACAAGAACAAGAACCATATGTATTCTCCCCCTATTTGTCACAAAAATATGACAAAGTAGTTTGAGACTAAGGTTTCATGCACCTTGTGATAACAGGTGAAGCCAAGTACTCGCATATCAAGTGTAAAGATGGTATACTTAGGTAATCTGAACAAAAAGATTCCTGAGTTCTCACCTTATGGAGAAATATAGATACACTTTCTCCCAATATTCCACATCCACGCTCCCCAAAAAGATTTGTTATTAAGCGCAAGTTCAATAAAGAACTCTCCCCCGTGTGGTGTTATTCAATAAAAAACAACTGACAAAGACTAACATGGACAAGAACAATTGAATGTTATCCAGTTTTGCTTTGTTAATAATCTCTTTTCCTTAGCCGCTTTTTTCGGAAAAAAAGTTATATGATTCTGAGTTTGGGAAAACCCTAAAAACCATATAATCAAAAGTTTCTTAATCGTGAGAAAAAGCATAACTTTTGTAAATAGACACAGCTTTACGTCACTACCGAAGCAATGGAAAAAGCTATGTTTTGCAATAAGATTGAGGTAGACAAATCAAGTATTGCAAACATCATTAATAACATCTATAAAGAACTTTTATTAATGAAATAAAGTAGTACATGCTTGAAAAACTCTAAAAAGCATGAAAGGCAAACTACTAAATCATATGAAGACACGAATAAAGTTGTATGACCTCAACTTTTGCCTTCATCATCTCGAGATATGACCTCATCAAAGAAGACATCTATGATATGCCTATTCCTAGCTTCCTCTTCAGAAAGACCAGTTAGAGCACGTAACAATGATGTATAATGAGTATAGCTTTTCCTGAAGCGTTTGGCTTTGTCTTCATGGAATAAAGCTTTCTTCCTTTCGTAATCGATTTTATACAGAAAGTACTTTCTCAACTTTTTATATCCATCAATTGTTTCTCTCGAGTTAATAGCATGAGTCTCTGGATTAGGATACTTGTGGAGGTAATCCAAAGTTTCTGCAGGAGTCCTCTTTCTCTTGCTTGAAACCCCTTCACAGAGCTCAACTTTCACAGCTTCACTTTTACAACTCCTCATAACACTTCTTGTAGGGTAAGCCATCTTGTTTATGACTTACTGGATGTATGAACGAGATATATATATATATATATATCCTTCAAGAGGAGTGAGTTTTAGTTTATCTGAAAGACTTAAGGGAATCT
>JAJJMA010307609.1:0-20059 GCA_023529015.1 Papaver nudicaule | reverse complement strand
TCTAACATCTCTATGTATATAGATGAAAGCCCAACTTCTAATTATTGTTGCATTTTCATCCTCAGTGTATCTAACCATGATTAAACACTAGCACTATGGAAAGAGATGAGTGGAAAAGACTTGAGAAGGATATAGATATAGCTGAGAAGAGCAAATGTGGGTTTGTTTTAATGGAGAAGACTAATGTTTTTATTGTCGATTCACGTTAAAGACCAAACCAAAGTTATTATGGTCGATTCACTATCCACAAAAACCAATCCAAATGATTTAGGAAAGTTAATATAGATTTGAAATTTTTTTAGTATGAAGATGTGGGTGTGAGATTGAGTTTTTATAGGAGATTTTGGAGACGTCAGTTATACCGGCCGGCACAACTTGAGCCGCCGACGGTTACGCCGAACGACATAAGTTGTGATGCTCGGCACTCCTTTGTCCATCACCTGGACAGGTAAACCCATAAGGATTTTTTTTTTGTTTGTCTGTTTTTTTTTTTTTTTTGGTATTCGGCCTGTAAAAGACCACAAAAGAGAACAACAAACTGAAAGAAGAATCTGAAAAGACGAGGGTACCGAGTAAACCACCAATATTTTATTTTAGTCCACCTATAAGTCAAACCTTGAACGGTTCATGTACTTAAGAACAAGATCTCCTTCAGATCTGTTTGATTCACACAAGGGAATCAATACAAGAATCTGAAAGGCTATGTCAACAACCAAGTACGATACTGAAAAAACAGGGGTACCAAAATACTACCAACTTTTCGTTTGGGCTCGTAAGTCTTATGGTTAGATCTGGACGATCTCAAAAATCAATATCCAAATCTGTATAACCTGAGTTTGGATCTCAAGGGATCAGTCCAACACAAGACAAGGTCTTGACAAATCTAATGGATGGATTGGAGACAACAATCAGGTTATTAATAACGCACTTCTTGTGTTTGCTTTAATTATATAATCAGAGAATATAATACGGAAAGAAAAGCACACAAGACGCCAGAGATTTTTTTAACGAGGAAACTACAACCTGTAGAAAAACCTCGGGACCTCGTCCAGATAGAATACCGCACAGTACAAACTGTCTACAAACACTAGCCTACTATTAGACTTCGGTCTAGGATGTAGCAGAGACCAATTCCAACCCTCCAAGTGAACTGACTACTTTCGCACTCCTTACGTCTCTAGATCCCCCACAGATCGTCACGCACTTGATTCCCCTAGCTGACGTCATTTACAGGCCTAGGAGTTGCTTTAACCGCTATTAAAGGCTTGTGTCAATAATTCCGGCTTTGCAACCTCAATTATCAACTGTATGTTTGAACTGTCCGCTATCAGTTTGACATACACAAAGTGACTTCCTTCAGATTTCTCCAGGTCCTACGCAAATCTACTTACAAGCGAAGGCTGACAAGTAAACCGAGTAAACTCTGCCCAACTTGTCGCTACCTCAGTTGTAAACGAAGAATCACTTAAGAAACTTATACAACTGGAGCTAACTAGGTCTTACCACACCGAGTGCAGCCGTGTTTTGCTTCCTTTCAACCCTGTGTGTAACGTATCAGTTCTTGAATGGCCTTATATCATAAGAGAAGGACCGTAGAATGGACAAGGTTACCAAGGTTACATGTTACTCCGATTTCAACCACCAAGGTCTCAATCTCCTACCTGTGCTTCCCAACTCTCAAGATAAGTCTTTAGTCGTTAAGTAATTCCCACATAGGAACTGCTACCTAATAGAAGATGATTATACCACAACAAGCATTCACCGAAGTGAAAAGAATTTACATAATTCCACAGTGAAATCTCACGTATGCTTGATGCTTGCGGTTTTTCGTCCCTTAACCCTCTATTTATAGCACTCAATAAGATATGTTGCTTAGGAATAAAGCAACTAGTTACTTGTCCCACAAGTTTAGGAAACCCTAACTTGCAAACCAAGTAAACAGAGATTTATCTCAATTGGAATTCATTAAACATTTATCTGCCAAGTGTTTTGTTAGCTCAAAAACACTTCAAGATAGAAATCAACAGAGCAGAGATAATCTTTATCTTATTGACTCAATGAGATTCGTTAGATGGATCACATAATATATTTCGTGATAAACAAGTCCAACTAAGAGATAAAGGATTCAGAGTTTAACCCGTGTGAAATTCTCAGAGAATATTCACCTTGGACGGTTCGGGAACCGCCCTTCTAAATTCCGGCCAGATACATCGAATTTGTGGTTCACGTACATGTACGTGTACAAATTGATGCATTGAAACTCAGGAGAAAATCCCAAGTCATTGTTCACGAACCGGTTCGTGAACCGCCTTAATTCAGAATTAGGGTTTAACTGGATCCGCTGGAAGTTCTGGGCTAGGCCAGTACTTAGACGTGTTAGACTCCCTCAGCTATAATCCACTAGACTCTTGCTCAAGAGTACTCCTTTAGATTCACCCATATCCAACAAGTGATTTGTAAGCAAACCATTGCAATGGACATGGTATCGAATCTATCTCATGCATTCTTCTAAACTTAGTATTCGTGGGAACAAATACCAACATAAGAAATGGTCATGTAGACAAGAACACGATCTCAATCGCTATTAGTATTTCTAGTAAAGTAGCCGACTATTTCGAAAGATAGAATAAGTAGAATAGAAGAATTTCCATAATAGTCATAACTCCTACTGACCTTTTGTCGATGAAGAATAATTGATGTCTTCTTTGTCTTCACAGTCTTCGTCTTCAAGGTCTCTACTACTTTGTCTATATCCCAATTCCGAAATCTAAACTCTAGTAGGCTAGATTGAGTTTTGACACCTAAAACTGAAAACCAGCTTGACATACCAACGCTAGTGGGTTTGACCGGACAATGCCCTAACAATCTCCCCCTTTGTCAATTTTAGTGACAAAACCAATTTACATATGGATTCAAAAGATATACAATTAAGTACTAACCAGATGTATCTTGATTTCTTGAATTCTTCAACTTCTCCCTTGAGTCTTGATGTGTTCTTTTTAACTCTTGTTGAAAAATCCGTAGACAGCACCTACAACATATCCAGCTCAAACAACCACAAAGGTACGCTCAAGCTTACATGGGTTAATATGCTAATCCCACATGTTGTTTGTGCAAAGAGTAAGAATCTGAGCAAACTTTAAAGTCCGTGTATCAAAACTTTTAAAGTGATTCTACTCATTCCTGATATAAAGCTTCTTCTTAACTTTAATTACTTCCCCTTACTTGTTACTTTAAAAAAGTACAACAAGTAAGCACATGATGTTCTCCCCCTATGGTTATGAACCACAAGAAAAAGAACCATATGTATTCTCCCCCTATTTGTTACAAAAATATGACAAAGTAGTTTGAGACTAGGGTTTCATAAACCTATGGAATAGGTTAAGCTAAGTACTCGCATAACTACACGAAATTGGCTTTTTAGCAACGGTGGTGGGGCGTTGCAGAAAATAAAAGCAACGCCGAGTGGCCGTTGGCGGGACGCCGTTATTGTTAGTGTTGGGATAATTACAGCAGCGGATCTGCCGTTGGTGTATTTATAATTACAGCAACACATGCATCTGTTGCAGTAATTATTGTCACGGATGAGACATAACATCATACTATGCCGCGTGGCAACCTACTGTAACGGTTTACCCGTTACGGTGTGCAGTAACTGATAAAACAACTCTTAACTGTAACATTTATATCCAACGGTGTTTTGTGCAGTAACGGTTTATCCGTTTGCCAGCTGGCAGTTTTTTTAACTGTTTTGAAACAGCCAGCACCGTTGCATCTACGTAACTGATACCCTAACTGTTAAAGTAACAGAATGTACTGATGGAACCTATTTCCTAACGGTTCAGCGCTTGCCACCTGTCCTTCTGTCGTAACGGATCCAGCGACTTTTGCTCCCGTTAAACTACGGCGTGTAACGGATAAATTTTAACGGCTTAGTCAACGTTTGTATTCGTGGGAAACGCATCTGTAACAGTTTTTAGGATTGCCACGTGTTTTTGCAACTAACAGATTTGTGTAACGTCTGTTATCGTTGGAAGAAACTGTATTATTTTAAAAAAAATAACGCTAACAAGCGTTAAGCCCTGCGTTACAATTACACCTGGAATACAATTCATTCTGGAATCTGGAATACAGTTCATTTGTGAACCTGCAATACAGTTCTTTCTTGAACCTGCAATATAATACAATTCATTTCTAAACCTGCAATACTGAATCGAAATCCTGTAATTTTCAATTCATTCCCACTGAAATACATCCATTCTCATTCAACTAACACATCCATTTCATTCAAACTCTGAAAATCATACAACCGTTTATACATCAATTCACTACACTCATTCACAATCCTAAATTGATAAAACTGCACAAGGAAAAATAGATACATACATTTTTGCTTGTGTTATTACTATCCCTAGATTAGAAGATTGTGTGTTTTGGTAGTTTGGAGTTTATGTGATGTTCTGTAATGATACCTTGGATCAGAAGAAGCTTATATACAAGACGTCGAAGTAGTCTGTCGACCTCAGATGTGAGAGTTCTGCGAAACAATGAAACAAGGCTTTGAGTTGTCTATATATAATTGACAGAACAACCACTGTAATAAGATAATATGACCCACTAATAGAGTTGTCTATAATCATTTGAATACTCCCTCCGGTTTTAAAAGATAGGCACGTTTGACTTTTTTTCAAAAATTAACAAACTTAATAAAACCAATATTAAGTTCCTTGACTGTTTGAAGAAAAAAAAGTCAAATGTGTCTATCTTCTAGAAAAGGAGGGACATGTTACATTGGGTATAACAAACAGCTTCATCTCAGTTTAGGTTGTGTGGTAGGGTTGCCGAAGCCCTGGCATACACCTACGACATAATTCTCATCTTATATGGAAAAGAGAACAAGGTACAACTTGCTCACATTTCACCACAAAACGTAACTGATAATGAGTTGTATGGCAATACAAAGAACTACTGCAAAGCATGTGATTTCACCAAAATTCATGTGATTCATGTTACTAACTAGTAGAATAGTAACTTATGCTAACTGCATACATGGAAAATAAAAAAGAAAGAACTACTGCAAGCATCTTCACATATAAGTGATTCTGCTGTCATTATAGGATAATCAATTCTACTGTCAATATAGCAAAATCAGCCAGTACACTTCCCGCTCATATGTGTAGGTTGATTGCGTCTAAACAAGAAGCAATCTGCTGACATACAAGAGTGAGTACACCAGCCTCTCATTGGCTAAAGCTCCATCAATCACATGAAAGTTCACTACTCGCCGAATACCCATACAATTCTCTTATTATTATGTAACATGCCATAGTACTCATACATCTAACAAATATAGCATGAACAAAGTTTGACCTTAACTATCTCCTACAACAGGGAGACCTAAGTGCAACATACATCTAATTCGACCAAATACTCATACATTTTGATTTTCTGAGCAGGTATAATAATAGTTCACTCACCAATAAACAAACCGTCCTTGAAACACAACTACAACTCTTGTTTCATAGTTGCATACCTATCCCGCTAGGCTCTTTACAATAAATGGAGTAAATTCATTTTATGAGAACTTGATGGTTACGAATTTATTCCAATTTTTAAAAAGAGTCTTGCAGGACCAATACAGTCATATCTTTCCCCTTCTGCACTTTGATGGTACTGCAACAGTGAATCCTCACAAAACAAAGATAATGGTAGCCGAATGTGCCCATCGATTCTGATAACCACGAAAAGCTTTACACTGATGTCGCTGAATGTGCCTATGAACAAATCCTGAATGTGCACATGTAAAAACATAACAGGACAATGATACATTATAACAATTGCAATGCTTGTTGATTTATAATGTATCATTGCCAAGTTGTGTTTTTGCATAAATACGATGCCAAAAAAAGCAAACCGGGTTATCATCCCCCATTGGAACATACAAAGCCCAGACTTGCAACAGTGAATCCTCGCAAAACCCAGAAAATGTGCCTATTATTCCAAAGCATGTAGCACATAATATTATAAAGAGCTCATATAATATGCATGTAGACAAACCTGAAGTTGAAAAAGGTGTCCTGCAGCAGCACCATGCTCAAAGAAGCCTCCTCACAAGACAAAGACAATGACAATGTAGTAAGTAAAAATCAACCAAGAGAAACTAAAAAAATTAGCGTATTCGTAGTTTACTCACCAATGTAAATTAGAGAGGTAGGAGTATTGGCTGGAAAGTTTGTTGCATTGAACTCCTTCATTTGCAGCAATCTTTCCAAAAAAATACCCCTCCTCTCCAAAAACTACATGGTGTTTTGGAAAAAAAATAATGCATGGCAATTGAATACCTGAAAGAAAATTTGAAGAAATTACATCTGAAGGGAAACTAACTTAAGATCTGCATGGGCAACTTTTCTCACATCTGACTTGCGAAGCCATCATCCAATCAACAACAAAAGCACAGATGTATCAATGTCCTGCAATGCTATCCAAATGGGAAGTAAACTATCCTTGAAAGATGATGGAAGTAAGTAATAATCAATACAGTCATGTCTTTCTCCTTCTGCACTGGTGTTGGTACGGCCACAGTGAATCCTAGCAAAACAAAGATGATGGAAGTAAGTAGTCATCTCCGATTTGAATGGTGGTGAGTTCTTCCTATTACTCCAAAGCATGTAGCACTAATATAAATAAAGAGATCATATGATATGTAAACAAACCTTAGTGTCCTGCAGCAGCCCGGTGCTCAAACAACCTCCTCGCAAGACAAAGACAATGTAGTAAGTAAAAATCAACCAAGAGAAACTAAAAAAATTAGCGTATTCGTAGTTTACTCACCAATGTAAATTAGAGAGGTAAGAGTATTGGCTGGAAAGTTTGTTGCATTGAACTCCTTCATTTGCAGCAATCTTTCCAAAAAATACCCCTTCTCTCCAAAATCTACATGGTGTTTTGGAAAAACAATAATACATCCCATCAAGTACTCAATGGCAGTGAGATGGTCCAATTACACCAAGATAAACTAATGATAATAACACAAACTAATGTATTCGTGCTTACACCAAGAAATGACTGATTAACAACATATTAACACATCTCAACATTTACCCATAAAAAAGGTTGAACAGATCTCAACTTATACTTATGTTAAAACCCTAACTTTGGTTGTAACCTACGGAAAGAGATAAGAACCAAAATAAATCTAATTTAAACTAGAAATCTACTTAGATTACCAGAGATATGAGCGAGATAAGATAGTAGAGAGATATGGGATACAGAAAAGAGGAAAGAGTTTCCCATCTCCGTCTGTTTTTACAGAAAAGTTAGATCTGAAATGGTTTTGATTTTTGTAGAAGAGGGAAAACATATTTGATAGGGAAACCAAAATTTCAGGAAGAGAGAGATGATTTTCTAGGGTGAAAAGAAGAATCAGAGGGGAGATTTGAGAGGAAAACGAAATTTGAGATCTAACTTTGAGCTCCAACTTTCGGACAAGAGAGGAGAGTTCAATAATAGATGAGAGATTTGCTTTTCACTTCGATCAATGAGCCGAAAACACGGCAAAAATATCTGGTCAACTATGTCAAGTCAATTTAAATTTGTGGTCAACGGCATAAGTGGGTGGGTTTTAAGCCACGGGACAACAATCTAAAAATCATGACATTTTTTTGTTAGTTGAACATAATTACCATGAATCTAAGCCTGCAGGATCACTGATTCTATCCATTTATGAAAAATTCAAGGAAGAATCCTTGTAGAACCTTAGAAGAACCAACTTTGGGCAAGTTTGAGTTAGAATCTTCCTCTGAACTCCAAACCACTCACTAAAATAGTAATGTAGTTGAGACGGTTTGATATATTCCGTAGAAAATAGTAATGTAGGTGAGACGGTTTTTTGGATTCCGTGGAAATTACTAATATAGCCGAGACGGTTTTGTTGTTTCCGTAGAAAATAGTGATATTTCTAAGACGGTTACATTTTCCGTTGAAAATAGTGTTGTATTTGAGAATCTTCCTCTGAACTCCAAACCATTCCCTAATTTGCCATACTCGGAGCCAGGCTCTTCCAGAGTAGCACTGATCCTATCCAAAAATGGCAAATTCAAGGTGGAATCCTTGTAGAACCATAAAATAACCCATTTTGGGCAAGTGAGAGTTACAATCTTCCTCTGAACTCCATTTCAAATCCCTAATGGCAGTGGAAAATAGTAAGGTATGAGACGGTTTTGTTGTTTCTGTTGAAAAAAGTGATGTACGAGACGGTTTTGTTGTTTCCGTAGAATAATGATGTATCTGGTTAGAATAAACAACTTTATTGGTCCAACACGTGGCCAATAAAATTGGGAATAGTCGCTAGATATTTTCAGTTTTCCATCAATCTCTCCCAACATTTTAATTTTTCCAATTGGAGGCTAGGGTTCTTTGGAGACGCATCTGGGAGCTAGGGTTCCTTCATTTCGAGGTGAATCTAGGGGTTTCTTCAGTAATTTCTAGTTTCTGATTTAGGATTTGTTTGATATTGTTGTTTGGAGATTTGTTTGATATTTGTTTGATATTTGTTTGATTTATGTTAACTAAGAACTGTTTTGTTCAAATTGAAATTTGGTTGATCCTCAACTTTGTGTAGAGATAAATATAGGTACGTCGAATATGGGTTCGTTTAGACTTAAATTTATGGATGATTACATGATTTAGGTTTGAATTAATTTGTCTACTAAGATTGTTTCTATGAATTTGTTGTAGGATGGTGTTGTCGCGCGTAAAAAAAATGCGAAAGAAACGGAAGTTGAAGTTCCTTAAAGACCTCAAAGATGGAGAGAAGATCCAAGTGGAGACGCTGATGGGAACACCTTGCAAAAAGGGCGCAGAACAACTGGCTGAGTATGTTCGATATCTAGCTGAAGATGGCAATGTATTGCCATTATCAGTGTTTCACTGGCCGCGTATGCCTGGACGAAAAACTGGGCAAGCAATACGAAAAATCAAGGTAATTGTGTGCCATTATTACTTAAAGAGTTGTTGTACAGTGAATTTTCTTTATCTCAAAAATTGTAATCTGCCTTTTTATGTTAGCAAAAATTCAGCTTTTCGGGGGACGTTAATGTTGATCGACTACTTTCTCGAAAACTGAATGCCACATGGAGGGATCACAAGTCCAAGATGAAAAGAAAGGAGACAAGGAATAAACTCTGGAAGAAAATCTTGCAAACCGACCTAAGCAAGTTTTCAAGAGTCAATGGAAAGCATTGGTTGAACTGTGGAGCCAGGAGGACAACCAAGTAAGTTGCTCCATTGGTTTTTCTTAGTTTTGATTTTTGAATTACTAGAGACCCTATGTGTGGCTACTTCCACTCTATTATATTCTCATGGGAATGTGTTTTGTTCGTTTCTTTGTCACTTGTTAAAGCTGCTAAGAATGTACATAACATATTGAAACAAAAAGTTAAGCACACCTGTGGCCGTAAGCCACACATAGAAAAAGCAAGAGAGGTAAAGCATATGCCCAGCACTAAGATTATTTATGATGATTTGTTATATAGCTTGTATGTACAATATTGTCTACTCAAAGCTCTACTGTACAAGTGCAAGATAAACTAGGAAGATTCCCTGAGCGTCTTGAAATATTTGAGGAGACCCATCTAAGGAAACAAAAAACATCGGATGGATCAGAAGTTCGAGTTATGGAACCCGTGGCAGCTGAACTACACGTATACTTTTATGACTGTATACTTTCTTTTCTGCATTTAAATTTGAAAAGTGGTTATCACAGTTGATGCTTACATCAATTTTGAACATGAACTATGTATAGGGTCGAATGGTGGAATACCAAAACCTGGCTAGCCAACCTGAAAGTGGAGTAGTTATCTCTGGTCCTAATGATTCAGTTGCAGCTGTGATGGGAGCTGATAAAAAGGGTCGTGTTCGATGTCTTGGAAACTTTGTCAAGCCAAAAGAATTATGGGGTGGTCAGCCTGAACCCAGTTGGGCTGCAAAGTTAAAAACTGAGAACGGGAACCTTAGACGTGAGCTTGCAGAGAAGGATAAACGGATTCGAGATCTCGAGAACCTTAGACGTGAGCTTGCAGAGAAGGATAAACGGATTCGAGATCTCGAGTTTCTAGTTGATCATCCTTCAATGAAATGTTTGGGGGTACGTATACATGATAGTTTTCTTTCTTAGTGAATGGGTAAAAATGAATACTTTTGGTAATTTTCAACTTATTCACTGAATATTGGCTCTTCTGTGATTGGCTTGTAGGGAATTGTTCAACTTATCCAGACTCATTACTCGAACAGCAGAACACTTGTGGTATTGTCTCGTTTATCTTCTTGTGTTCATTTATTGTGTTCTGTTTTTTGTTTGTCATTTTTATCACCTAGTTATTTGCATAAGTTCGATTGGTTATATTGGCTGTAGCTTTAATATTTGATGATATCCAGATTGTTATGTGAATCTGAGTTAGAAATGTGAAAACAGAACTTGTCAATAATATGTTCAATTTTCCATATTTGCAGTTTGACTGGGTGGTGCGGGCTGGAGAACATGAGAGGTCAAATGAAACTGAAGCACCAAATGACACTGAAGCACCAAATGACTCTGAAGCACCAGCAGACAAGGATCAAGTGACTTCTGACAATCAAGGATGATTTAACTTTTGGTGTAATTACATGGCAGTCTTGTTTATGCAATGTTAATGCACAAGTTCTAAAGGATTTGACAATTTTTGGGTTTTTTAAATGTACCGGATGTTGAACAAAGTAGGAATGTTTAATCTAATTTATGTTCAATCCTGTGATCAGTATTCAACTGTATTGAACTTGCATTGATAAATCTTACATCCCAAAATAAAACAAAAACCACAATTGTACTGACTTATACATTGTACTGATAATTCTTACATCCCAAAAACATATGAACTTAAACAAGGAACTAAAAACATGACTATGTCAGAAACTTACATTGAAACATTCAATCAGAAACAAGGTCAATCATCTCAATGTCAGCATTTGCAGCAGCAGCAACACCAGCATTTACACCAGCAACAATATTAGCAGAAGCAACACCACCATCATTTGCACCACCAATATCAACAGCAACAACACCAGCATTTGCACCAGCAATAATATTAGCAGAAGCAACACCACCAGCATTTGCACCACCAATATCAGCATCAACAACAGTCTCACCAGTGCTCTCCATAAACTCAGCAGCCTCCTCTTCATCATATGTGAAAGGCCCGTATTTGGCTTTCATATCCTTTAGGCCTGCATTGAAGGCGATCATGTTCCGAGGAACCGAACTTCTTTCCGAGGAATGACCAAGTGTGATAAAGAGCAAGCGAAAACCATCCCTTGGAGACGGGGGATGGCAGAAGCGAAGTGAAACTATGAACAGACGACTCGATCCTCGACCTCTTTTTATGTTATGCCAGAGAGAAGGCTCGAAACATGAAAAGAGGGATGAATAAGCTCAAATAAAACGAATTTACGACGACATGGATCAAAGGTATGTATGAAGCGAGCAAAAAAAGTCAAGGTTTGAAAGAAAAGGAGTTGAACTTGAAAAGAAGGAAGGGAAGCAGAAATCAAAGGATAATGAAAGCGCCGAGCCATGAGTGAACACAACCAATGCGCTATACGGCCTCCTAACCCTACACGAATGAACATACTGAGGGGGATTAAAAAATCTATGACAAAACTAGGACAATGGCACTATGTAACTAAAAGAAAGAAAATGAGAACTGGAATTGAGGAACGAAAACGCTCCCATTATGTTTGGCCCACATGGAACAACACTTCGATACGAAAACTCTCAAGGAACTGTAGACTGGGCTGCCTAAGTCGGGTGTCCCCTCCCAACGAACAGTTACTTCAGCTCTTCCAATCTACAGACGAGAGTTGTCTGGCTATTTAGTCTGGCTTTTGAAGCATACTCATGCTTTTGCTTTATTAGTTCGGCGGCTCCAGCGACCACCAGCTCAGGGAGTTCTCAGTCAGCTTCCATGTAGGAAATGCGTCAAGCTACGTCCTGCTGAATCCCGGCTTGGAATACTACCTTTCGAGAACTGGGGGAATTTCTTTTGCCTACGCTCGTCATTCATTCTTCCGCTCCACTTCTTTATTCTTTGCTTCTGCCTCCACAAAGTCATGAACAACTAAACCAATTTTTTCTTTTTCTTGGTTGACTTGTCTCCGAGTGAGCCCCAGCAGACCAAGCTTCGTAGCCCTCACGAGTCACACTGAAGTTACGACCAAGGAATGACCAAGTTTAGCGAGGCCTTGCCTAGCTCAGCGAAGGTTCTCGAGTTCGGGCGCATCTCGTAACTCTCGTTAAAAATCTGAAGTGGGTTTTCCCTAGCCGGGTCCTCAAACTCTCGGTTTTACGCTTAGAAATTGGGAAAAAGCGAACTATTGATCATAGTCTTTCTAGCAAGAGTTGAGCACATTGAGCTATCATGTTGAGCTTGCTCTTCCTACTTTAGGGCATAAACCACTCCTATCTTTCTTTCTCTCAATATGCTGAAAGGTGAGAATGTCTTGTGGCGAGCAGCTCTTGGATACTTTCTTCGTAAACATATCTATGTTGTTGCTTTTTTCACTACCAATGAATAGGCAGCTTTGGAGGCTTATGTAGATATGGCTTTGGTAAAGATCTGCTTAGCGTGTGTCGGGCGCTACTTAGAATAGAGATAGTAAGACTAGGAGAATGTTTTATAGCACTGAAACATTATGATCGACCCGCTTGGCTCTTGTTCTGGTTTGGCGGAAAGGTGAAAAGCACTAAATGTTTATTCTCGGACTTCGCTCAAGAAGAGCATAAAGCAAAAGCAACTGAAGCAGGTTATACTGAGATGGCTGATGGCTGTTTTTCAACTACCAAATAAAGAAGTAAGTCCTCTCCTCTCCTGGATCTGCGAGGGCATCAAGTCGTATTTCTATGGTTAGATATTAGCCGTATCAAAGGAAGATCTCAATGGTCGGGAAACTTCTACTTTCGACTTCTCGTTCTACTGATGGATCGGGTAGCCCGGAGATGCTAGCTGCTAGGAAGAAGAAAGAAGAGCCTTGGTTTGACCGAGTAATTCAATTGAGACGATGGGGTCATTCAAAAGAGGTGGGCAGACAAGGCATGTTGACTACTCTGCTTTTATAGTGTGGTGTGCTACTAAAAAAAAGGCTGGTCTGGTCTACTACTGAATAACTGCGAAGCCCGGTCTTCCCTTTTCGCCCAACGACGTATTAGAGCTATGCATGAGAATTTGTATAAATATATAACATGAAAGAGCATTTCGAGAGGTCTCAAAATAGATACTGACAACGAAAACTTTCCAAATTTCGTTTTCATTCTAAAAAAGAAACTGGTATTTTTGACCTACCATAGAAAGGGAATAATCTAGTGCACTCTTAACAAACCCCTACTCTGCAAACCCAAAAAGTCTTTTTATACCGAAAGATCATATCTCGAAATAACATTTCAATCTACACTAGACAGACTATGGGTACTGTAGATGGTGAAAAATGAGAGAGGGACAAGATTGTCAAAACACTCTCGAAAAAGATGTCTTATTAAAGGCAGTCGCCTATTCAGGCTCATCTCTATAGCTCAGAATGCAACCCATTCCATGAGCCGAACAAACTCTCTATGAGCTCTCTCTTATAACCCCGGTGGGGAGGGTAATATCGTAGAGCAGTACTAATGATTCCACCAACATATTAAACCCATTGATCAGAGACGTGTCCTCATGGATTTCCTCTTAAATACGACTCAACATATGAGTCTCGGTGCAAACCTCATGAATATTGAAGCTCCAGGCCGGTCCAGAGCTCTCTGAGAAGCATACACCCGCCTAAATAGGCCTAAGCAGACCTAATCCCAAGTTCAGGAAGGTCTAGCATACCATGGATAAACACGCCATGACCTCAGGTGTGTTGTAGCATAGACACTCACACCGCGACTAAGGCACAGGCTGCCCCAAAGTCGACCTTGGCCAGACGCCAAAGCCATAAATGCCACATAGCATGGCACCACAAGCCATGAGCCACCATGGATTCACAAAAATCAGCATTGGCCAAGAAGCCAAGGCCATGGCGTAAAACGCCACAAACCTACAAAGAGCATGGCCGCAAACAAGATGGCCTTGGCCAAAGGCCAAGGGCGTGGCGCCATGAGCCATGGCGCCCCCACATCCAACGCCAAAACACGTTTTAGACTGGCCTTGGCCAAAGGCCAAGGCCGTGGCGCCATGAGTCATGGCGCCACCATAACTCGCGCCAGAGACGCGTCATAAACTGGCCTTGGCCAAAGGCCAAGGCCGTGGCGCCATGAGCCATGGCGCCACCATCACTAGCGCCAAAGGCGCATTCTTAATTTGGCCTGGGCCAAAGGCCAAGGCCGTGGCGCCATGAGCCATGGCACCACCATCACTAGCGCCAAAGGCGCATTCTTAATCTGGCCTGGGCCAAAGGCCAAGGCCGTGGCGCCATGAGCCATGGCGCCACCCTCACTAGCGCCAAAGGCGCATTCTTAATTTGGCCTTGGCCAAAGGCCAAGGCCGTGGCGCCATGAGCCATGGAGCCACCATAACTAGTGTCAAAGACGCATTTTGGCCTTGGCCAAATACCAAGGCCGTGGCGCCATGAGCCATGGCGCCACCTTAATTAGCGCCATCAATCACTTATGGCCTTGGCCAAAGACCAAGGCCACTCCTATACTTGTGTCCAGGAGACACTACATCATGTTGGTCACGACAATCAGTCGTACGACCCTACTCTACTCAACTCAACTACACAATATCCACGCATCACTCGCTCGAGACATCAAAACATCACACGGGGGGATAACTTTAGGGGTATTGATCTGGCGGTCTACGGCAGTTGAAAGAAACTGATGGAGGTGATGGACAGTTACGAGAAGATGGCGCGAGTGGGCATGTTCCACACAACTCAGGCAGTTACGGTAACCAACGCATGTCCCCCACTCCTCCACTCTTCTACGACGTCCACCTTCTCTGTCGAGAGATCAGGGTGAGTTCAAACTATAAATAGAGGCTTCCTCTATCTTCCAAGGCAGAACAATAAGAACATCAGAAACGTTCAGAGCACACAAAAACAACCAAGAGCCTCAGAGAAAACACCTGAGAATCATAATACGTTCTGGCCTTGGAGATTTCCAGATCGACTTCACGACGGAAATCTTGAACTCTTACACCCAAAACACATCCTCAACCTGATCTCAAGTTTCTTCGCTGTTTCCCTCCCTAGACCAACCTTTATCCTCTCTGTGACCGAAGCAAGACGGGAACGGCCATCCTTGGTTTAGGCTTTTCTTGTTCGACTTTGATCTCCGAGCACTACGAAAGTACCCAGAGACGGTACACTTGTTTTTCCAGGTAAAAACAGTTGGCGACCACAGTGGGAGAGCATTCTCTCGGTCCCAGAAGGTCATCTATGAAGAAGCGTCTACCCTGGGAGATGACGGTGCAAGAACATCGCTTCAACACAACAATTCACGTCGGGAGCTTCACCGCCTACGACAAATCTGCAAAGGAGGAAGCTACCTTTCTCATCGAAAAGCTGTGCGAGACCCTCCATTTTTCGAAAGGACAACGCATAGACACGTTCGACGCGCTCAACCACATCGCCTTCGAAGTCAACCTCACTCCAACCCTACCTATGATTTCCGAGATGTCTTTAATGGCCGATGCGCAGACGCAGGACATCACCTTCACCGACAAGGACATGCTGGCTGAAGAAGGACACAACCGCGCCCTCTATGTAACCGCTCACATCAAAGGCACTGAGTTCAAAAGAGCGCTAGTTGATACCGGAGCAGCAGCCAACGTGGTCTCCCTCAAGACACTGAGGATTGCGAAAATTCCTAAACAACAAGTAGTTTATCACCCTATCATAATGAAGGACTTCGAAGGGAACAAGACGAGTACGTATGGACACGTCAACTTGGAGTTGAAGGTCGGGCCTATCCACACGAAAACTAAGTTCCACGTAATCGAGAAGGAGCCGGAGTACCACATGATACTAGGAAGGCCTTGGCTACACGAGAACAAAGTCGTCGCTTCTACTTACCACCAATGCTTGAAGGCAGTCCTAAACGAAGGTATTATTCGCGTAACTGCATCCCCTTCCCCTTACTCATCCATATACGATGCCGAGTTGGTAGATCCGAAAGACGAGGCTTCCCAGCACCAAGAGAAAGTCTGCAGCATCCCACTCCCGAATTGGACATCCCTAGAGAAATGTGACCCTCAACGGTCAGACGGAGACTCAAAGCGAGGAGAAGGAGAAGGCAAGACGGCGACTCACAAAAGGGCAGGGAACTTCGTGACAACCCAAGATGCTAAGGGGAGAATGATTTACCTCTGACGCCCATTATAGCAATTAACAGGGGAGACTATTCGTAGCTCTCCCCACCCTGGAGAATGCAGCTACAAAGAGCGACAAGTGGAAGACGAAGTCCAGGATGCACCCCCACAACTGCAAGACGGGACAGACTCCACCTCAGACGCGCTTGAAACCATAAACATCGGAACGGACGATTCACCCAGACCCACATTCATCAGCTCAACCTTGTCTCCTGAGGAACGCACCGAGTTCGTAGACCTGCTAAAAGAATACCAAGACACGTTTGCCTGGACGTACGAGGAGATGCTAGGACTCGATGAAAAGCTGGTGACACACCACTTGTCCGTTATCCCGGGTTCCAGACCAGTCAAACAACAGCCGAGAAACTTCAGGCACGATGTGGAAGAGCATATAAAGGTCGAGATACAGAAATTACTGGCGGCAGGGTTCATCAAACCCATCCAACACACTACTTAGCTAGCAAATGTAGTGCCCGTTAAGAAGAAAAATGGCCAAATACGTTGTTGTGTCGACTTCAGAGACCTGAACAAGTGCTGCCCAAAGGATGATTTCCCGCTTCCAAATATCGACATGCTCGTGGATGCCACCAGTGGACACGCTATGTCCTCCTTCATGGACGGGTACAGTGGATATAACCAAATAAAAATGTACGAACACGACACCCCGAGGACAGCATTCCGAACGCCCCTCGGGAACTTCTACTACACGGTCATGCCCTTTGGCCTAAAGAATGCAGGAGCTACCTATCAGCGAGCGATGACGGCCATCTTCCATGACATGATGCATAAGGAGGTTGAGGACTACGTAGACGATGTAGTTGTTAAATCCAGAACCAGAGCATCACACGCAGGAGTATTACGGTGCGTGCTTGAGAGGTGTCGGGAGTACAAGCTTAAAATGAACCCTCTGAAATGCGCTTTTGGAGTCTCCTCAGGGAAGTTCCTCGGCTTTCAAGTAACTAAACAAGGAATCGAAGTCGACCCGTCCAAGACCCAAGCCATCACTACCATGCCTCCACCTCGGACGGTGAAAGAGCTAAAGAGTTTCATGGGGAAGGTTTCTTACATACGACGCTTCATCCCGGGACTCGCCCAATTCGTAGCATCGTTCACCCCTTTGTTGAAGAAAGACGCTGCATTTATCTGGACACCCGTTCAACAAGAGGCGTTCCAGAAGATACGACAGCTACTTCTGTCACCGGCAGTAATGAAGTCGCCCGCCCCGGAAAAACCGCTACTCCTCTACACCGCATCAAGCGACGTCGCAATCGGAGCACTCCTGGTGCAAGAGGATGAAGGAGGGGTCGAATGCCCAGTGTACTACATCAGCCGCACCCTAAAAGACGCAGAGCTCCGATACCCCAAAGCTGAGAAGGCGTGCCTATCTTTGATTTTCGCAGTACAAAAGCTTCGACACTACCTCCTATCCAACCAAGTAGTACTGATGGCGAAGGCAGACCCCATCAAGTATCTCCTCTCGAAGCCCGCCTTGATAGGAAGACCGGCAAAATGGTTGTTGCAGATGTCTGAGTTCGACATAGCTTGTGTGTCTCCGAAGGCCATCAAGGGACAAGCGGTAGCCGACCTTCTTGCTGCTTTCCCGGGGGAAGACTCGACAACTCTACATGAAGAAGTGCTAGGCGAATTCCCAGAGATAACGCTGATGAACACGGACACGTGGTTTTTATACTTTGATGGATCTGCTACCCCGAGCGACAATACTGGAGGAGCGGGCGTTGTTCAGGTATCCCCAACAGGCGAAGTATTCTCCCATTCGTTCAAATTGGACTTCAAGTGTACGAACAATTCAGCGGAATACGAAGCTTTTCTCCTAGGGCTATCGCTAGCCAAACAAGCTGGCGCCACGCACCTCGAAATTAGAGGCGATTCCAAATTACTGGTAAACCAAATGAATGGAGTATACTCTCTCAAGGAAATTACACTCGCCCCTCATAGGGCTGAAGCCCAAAGACTGCTGAACCACTTTGCCAATGCCACTATAACGCATACTGGACACACCAACAACAGACATGCGGATTGCCTGGCGACCCTAGCATCCAAACTCCAATTTGAGGGAGAGGAGGAGATCGTGACGGTACATAGGCGCACTGCCCCCTCGACATGGCTGACAGAAGGCGAACTCGTGCCCGACAACGATTGGCGAACGCCCATCATCGAGGATTTAGGTAACGATACCTCCACAAGAAAACTCGGGATAAAAGAGTTAAAACACTTTTTTTCTTTTCCATGGAGTACTATATCATAGAAACCCGGACGGATCGCTATCGCGATGCTTAGGAGGACTCGAAGCACGAGAACAACTCGAACACATCCACAATGAGGTCTGTGGACAAACCCTCGTTGTGACTCTGTATCGACGACTCCAAAGGCTCGGCTACTACTGGCCGACGATGGAAGAACAATCTCGGGCATTACAAGAGAATTGCTCCAGCTGCCAGACTCCCCCTCATCAACCCGAAGCCCTAGCGTGCCAACCTTCTGAGGATTTGAGGGAACCCTTTGTCAAGTACCTCAACGACAAGATCTTACCGGAGGACCGACATGTAGCTAGCCGTCTAATTAAGAGATCCAGGAGATTCCTCTACCACGAAGGAATACTGTACCGCAAGAGTTACGGAGAAAGTTTTCTTCGTTGCTTGTCAGACGAAGAAATCCCTACGGTGCTGAAGGAAACACACGAAGCCGAACACCAAGGAAAGAGGAAGTTGTTCTTGCAAATCCATGAGAGATACTACTGGCCGACCATGGAGGACGACGCAGCTTCCTTTGTACAAAGATGTCATAAGTGTCAGACTCACGGGAATCTCATCCACACCCCATGCTTACCACTACGATCAGTCAGTAGTCCCTGGCCGTTTTATAGTTGGGGACTCGACCTTATTGGAAAGATCAACCCCCCTTCCTCGAAAAACCAAGAATATATTATCACCGCGACAGAATACTTCAGCAAATGGGTGGAAGCAATACCTTTGAAGAGCACAACCGGTGTCACAATCGCAGCGTTTATCAAGGAGCACATCATCTGTAGATTCGGAATCCCTAAGCACATTGTCACAGACAACGGGACATCGTTTGTAAACAAGGACGTAGCGAAATTACTCCAAAGGTATGAGATCCAACACATCTGCTCAACACCATACTACCCCCAAGGGAACGGACAGGCAGAGAGTACCAACAAGACCTTAATTCGGATCATCAGCAGAACCGTACATGATAATCCGAGATCGTGGCACGAACAACTACCTATGGCGTTATGGGCTTACAGGATCTCTCCACGAAGCTCCACTGGAACTTCGCCCTATTCGCTTGTCTATGGCGCAGACGCCATATTACCAACAGAAATCAAAGTGCCATCTGCTCGTATTGCAGCGGCAAGTGGCGTTCATTGGGATGAAGCTGAGATAGCTGATTCGAGGATAGCAGAGCTAGATTCCCTGGAGTCAAGATGAACCAAAGCGGAAAAACACGTAGAGATGTATCGGAAGAGGCTCTCTCGGGCTTATAACAAAGCAGTGAAACCGAGAGCTTTTCAAGTGGGGGACTTGGTACTGAAAACGGCGAAGTATATCCAGCAGGACGCTACGGCATCGAAATTCGCTCCAAACTGGGAAGGGCCTTACGTTATATCGAAAGCATCTGCGAGTGGATACTACAAGATAGTCACC
>JAJJMA010307607.1:22748-37179 GCA_023529015.1 Papaver nudicaule | reverse complement strand
CAATACAATATTTGTTACTTGATCCATAGTCTCCTCATCTGCACGGGGACACTTTAGGTTACTCGAAACATTCGCAAAAATGCTTTTACCCTTCCTTAAAACTTGGCGAGATAGCTCTCTCTCCTCGTTAGAAGTGGATAGTAAACAAATGCTGAGTCGAGAATTGGTGGCCAGCTTCGAACTGCGTCCGAGGAAAGAAGATGCCTGCATCTTTCCAGCCTCGGAGAATAGGATCAGCCAGCAATACAGGCTCCGAATACCAGTCTTCGTCCATGGAGTAATCTAGAGACCCTGGGATTATGTTCACACTCCCCTTCACAGTTCGGAAGCAAACACCCCAAGGGACTAACTCATTATCTAGCGTTAAAAAGGGCTCGTAGTGGTGAAAGAATTTTTGGGGGTAAAATAAAACTTCGCCGTGGAGCCAGCCTCGGAATTATCTTCGGAGCGGGAAATCCATTCATTGATTAGGTGAATAGAACTACAAGTGAGTTGCATTATCCCACGAGGACTAGGTAGGGAACATAGGATTTCAAGGAATAAAGGGTTGGATGACCGATAGAAAGGAGGAATCAGCCCAGCAGAAATCTGATGGAACGTAACTAAGAGCTTATCCTCGTTGCACTTAAACCCCTCGACCAGTTCTGGAGTCAGCCGGCCACCGGGAGCATCAACAGCCTTTATGCTAAAAGAATCTGATTTAAATCCTAAATTTTTCATAATCGAGATAAGAACATCGACTTTGGAAGGAGAAGCCATGAAAAAGAAAACGAGAGGGAGAAAAGCAAGACTTGCCGGCGCCGGAAGTTGCAGAGATAAAATTGATTAAGGGTCTGAGAGGTGATAAAAGAGGAAAATGAGTTGTCTTTAAGAAACAATAGGCAGATCAAAACAAAGGGTACCACCAGAAAACGCCTGAGAATAACTCGATCGGAAGATAGAATTTCAGGGTTCTCGGAAGATAAAAGCACCAGAGTTATGGAAGAGAGTACGAAAAGGCTAAAACTTTTTAGAGGGAGAAAATAAAACTTAAATAGTAGAGGGAAACCGGCGCTACCAGTTGGAAGGTCAAAAGGTAGCTAAAATCTTGGGAACATGCAGAACGTGTCATAAAACGTCACACTTGGCGGCTAGTGGGGCAGGTGGCGAGAAGAGGATGACGAAGAAGTAATTTCCTTCCTAAAGCATCTTCGATACAAGGAAAGGAAAGAGGCAAACTGTAGAGGGTAAAGCACCTTCGGGACACGTGTCAAGATCAGAGGGACTTGGTACATCAGTAAGATGTCGTGGTCATGATCCGAATGAGAGACAACAAATATTCCATGAATAAAAGCTCGGCGAGAGAAGGCTTGCACAGACAATTCGAGGGCAAGGACACGAGGTACCGAAGCCATCTTCAGGAAGAACTTATTGAAGGCACCGCCTTACTCGACACACTCTGACATCTCCACGATTGAGTAGTTTGTCTTATTAGATGTAATCCACTTCCGACTCGGCCTATATAAGGCGAGCTCGAGATCCATTGTAGGGGTTGGATTTTTGGGGGTAACCTTAAGTTGTGAGAGTGAGATTAGGTTAGCTTCTCCTCAAACCTCTAAGCATCATACCCTTGTACTTATAATTAGAATGAAATGTAATTTATAGTTATGCCTATATTATCACTGTTACTTATAATGATTAGCTTCGATATTGTACTTACTCTCTTCGTATCAATGCATGCATCGTATATTGCTTCCAAGACCATAGTTAAACTAATAGATCTAATGGTTGTCGTGTATAAAATGCTTATGCAGATTTTATACTCACACAACCTCAGTCAAATCACCACCAACAACGTAAGAATAGTTGGTTTTTTTTTTGCTTTCTGAATTCATATGGTTTTCTTTGGATATAGTTTACATTATTTGATTTGATTGTAATTTCATCTCATGATTCAGTTAGTGTTTGATGAATTCCTTGATTTTCAATTTTGTTTTGTTTTTGATTTAAATTAGGGTCTGGTGGTGACTCTTGTATGGTGAAGAACTCAACGAACTTTGAATCTCTAATCGTCGTGTTCGATTCAACGTATGTATGATGACTCTATTTTTGTTTTTGAAAATTTAAATTTGGATTATTTTGATTAGATTCATGAGTTATTTGAATTTGATAAACTTAAGTCTCTATTAGTTTGGAGTATTTGCCTTGAGCCTAATTTTGTTCAGTTGTATGTCAGTAAATTTGTTCTACAAGTGTCGGTAGATGTATTGTGTTGGTAGAAAATCTGCATAGAGACTTTATACGAAACAACCATCAGGAGATCTCATCTAACCACCAATATTAAGTGTAATCTAATGAAGAACATGATATCGAGAAATGCTAAGAATGATTTCGGAATGAACTTACATACAACCATGAAGTAAATTCAAAGTATTCATTAATGCAAAGTATTTCTTCTGGCTAATTCTACATGGATTATGTGCTTAAAGACTTGAGGAGAATAACACTAACCTAGACTCTCTCAAATGTTCCAAAACTTAACAAAAAATCCAAAACTTTCAAATGACCTTGAGCTCGCCTTTTATAGACCGAGCTACGAGTGAACAAAATACACAATCGTGGTGTCAGGAGTTGTCGAGTAGGTCGGTGGCTTTCCGAGATGTCTTCGATATCGGTATTACTTTGCTATCTTTCATTTATTTTCTCGCCATTCTATCCTTTCTCGATATGATTTCCTTTCTTCGATGTGCGAGGGTAAACCGGTTCTTTGATGCTATTCAGCACTTCCTGCTCCCTTCTTTCTTAAGTTGCTTCCATCTCATGGTGTTGACACGTGTCTCGGTAGTTTTATGCCCCTACAGTTTGCCTCTTTTCTTTCCTAGTATCGAAGATGCTCGGGAAGGAAACCTTTTCTTCTACATCGCTCGCATAACACGTGCCCCACCATTTGCCTGATGTGACGTGTTTGTGACATGTTTTGCATGTTTCCGAGATTTTTACTCCCTATTGACCTTCCAACCTGCAGCACCGGTTTCCCTTTCCCTATTTAAGTTTTATTTTCTCCCTCCGAAAACTTTTGGTCTTTTCGAACTCTCCGTCTTCTTTAGCTCCGACTACCTTTTTCCTTTCTAAAGTTTGGATTTTTAACCTTGATCTTGAGCCTTTTACGAAATCCTTTGGTACCCATTTTTTCCCATCATCAGACACTCCATAAAGGTGGTTCTTTTTAAGTTTTTTACTTTCTTTTCTAAATTTCCGACTCTTCCACCGCTGCAACTTCTGTTTCTGGCGGAATTTTCGTTTTACTCCTTCTCATCCTCCTTCCTCTTTCTCATGACTTCTCCTTCTACCGTCGAAGTTCTGAATTCCAAGATGAAGGGTTTAGGTTTTAAACCTACTTTCTTTGACATAAAGTCCGTTCACTCTCCCCACGGCCGGCTGACTCCTGAATTAGTCACAAAGCACGAGTGTGGCGAGGCGAGTATTCTAGTTACATCTCACCAAATTCTAGCAGGGCTTATTCCCCCATTTTACCGCCATACAAACCCTTTGTTTCTCGAGATCATCAGATCGATGCCTAAGCCTCGAGGGATAATGCAGCTCAATTCAGTTGATTAATAAATGGGTTGCTAGCTCTGAGGACAACTCTTCTGCTGGCTCTGTGGAGAAGTATTATTTCACTGCTTCCAATTTCTTCAGACATTCCGAAGCCTTTCTTACACTTAACCACGAGATTGCTCCTTGGGGTGTTCGCTTCAGACCTGTGAAAGGTATGGAGAAAAAGACTCCTGGATTTCCAGATTACTCTGTTGACGATGACTGGAGCTCGGAACCCGTTCTATTCACAGGCCATGTTCTTCGAGGTTGGAAGGATTCAGCGTTTTACTGGCCTCACAAAGACTTCGAGGAAGGCCACCAATTCTCCATTCAATATATTTTCACTGTTCATTTGTCGGACGAGGAGAAAGAGTTGTCTCGGAAAATATTATCGAAAATAAAAGGTGCTTTCGAGAATATTTTGAAGGATCCAAAGTGTGTCCGTACAGGAGGAGAGACTAGAGATCAGGTAACAAACGCCATTCAATCAAAATGTTTCCTTTTGAAGTATTAATACTTGCCTCTGTTTGTTTCCTGAGAAAGACGTATTTTTTCCTGTAGGGAAAGCTTTGGGGGCTAAAGGTTTGAATCTGAAGGCTGCTTTGATGGAGTTTCACTTTGGTTCGGTAAGCAAGAATCCTTCCAAGCCTCAAAAAGTTTTGAGCAAGAGTATTAATAAGAATTTGCCTGAAATAACTTCGAAGGCTGAGAACGAGGCGATAGCGAAATCTTTGGTAGAAAGTGCGAGAGCTTGTCCTGGAGGTGAACAACCTGTTTCGAAGACTGCCGACGTTTCCAAATCTGACAACGTTCCCCTAGAGACAACAACTGCTGCCCCAACATCTTGTAATGTTGTATCTAAGACTCCTGCGTCTGCCTCTGCTGTTGGCACATCAGCTGCCTCTGGGGAAATTAGTATTGTTTCCCGCTTCGAATACCGCCTCAGTCTTTGTTCCTTTTGTTCCTTCTTCGGAGAAAACAGTCCCTTTAGTTTACTTGTTGCTTCATCGTGATGGGAAAGCAATTGAGTGCACCAGGCTTCCAAGAATTGTAGCTGTAAATCATCCCCGTAGCTCGAAATTCCCGTTTTCTCCCAGTTTTGCCAGTAATCATGTTCAACCGTATACTGTGAAGAATTTCAGGAAAGTTCTTCAGGAAAACCATAATCCTTGTGCTTTCGCCAAAAAGGCTTCTTCTCGATTTAAATCCCATGCCTCAGATCCTTCACATTATCCACTAGATCCATGGTTTTGTAAGAGATGTGGTGATATTTTTGGTGGCGATTGCCTCGGAGAGAATTGTGATCCTCGTAATCCTACATTTTCCTACGAGGAGAGCCTTGCTATGCTTCAGATGGTAAGTCTTTTTCTTGTAAACTGCTTATGCTTTTGCCTTTCATAGTTGTTACTAGATGGTTGAAGTTTCTTTCTTCAGGGTGATCATCTTACTTCAGGCTTGCTTTCTTACTCCTTTGGTCAATATGGTGATGCCGAATACTATGAGTGGAAATTTATTCGGATGCAGGAGGAGTTGGCTGAAGAGAAAAATCGTAATGATCGAGAGAAAATACGGCTAGCAGGTATGAATCTATCTTTTGTTTTTTGTTTTTTGTTCTTTGTTGTTTTGATTTTGTTCTGAACTTTTTCATTACTGCTAAAAAAAAGGAGTTAGAAGAAGAGAAAAGGAAACTCCACCGAGCTAATCTAGCTCTTGATACTTATTCTCAAGCCAGTCGTAAGTAAACCAATGTGGCTTACGAGGTTGACAAAAGACGTCGAGATGAACTCGATCAACTTGTGAAAGAAAGGTCTGATGCTCGTAATGATCGCGACTATTATAAAAAGATAAGATTTGAAGCTGAGGGTTTCCTTACTGAGGAGAAAAAGAAGAGAATCAAAACTAAACAATTGTTTGATTATGAGAAAAATAAGAATCGGAAGAATGCCCAAGAAATGCATCAGTTCCAACTGGATATTACTCGATTGACTCGAGAACGTGATTATGCTCGCAGGGATCAATCAGTTGGTGTCTCCGGTAGGGTTGTGATTGAAAAGTTGGAGAAAAAGATTAACAATTTGAAAGTTCAAAATGTGGCTCTGAAAAATGTTAATAAAGATCTGACAAATCAAAATGAGGGTCTGAAGAAAGGAAATAACAAAATTAGCCTGGAGCTCGCGAAGGCTAAAGCATCGAAAGGTCATTTCTCCAAGTTAACAGACGAGTATCGAATTGAGCTTGCCAAACTAGGGTCGAATTCAACTGAGGATATTAGAAAGAAAGTTTTGAAACCTCGTTTTACTAACCAACGGGAGGTTACTGGATATGTGGTTATGAAAGAAAGTAGGATACTTAGCTTAAAACCTTGTTGTTTGCGTAAATGTGTTTTAGGTATGTGTTCTGATGTGACTGTTGTTTCCGTTTTCAGGTATCGAGGCGGATTTGATGCATAAGGCTTCCACTGTCATTTCTGAGATGGATGATGTCGCTTCCCAACTGGTTGCCGAGTTTACTATGAAATTAGAGTTCGAAAAGAAAGCAAGGGATCTTGCCCAAGAGTTGGCCGAGGAGCGCAGACTTCGAGCTGCGGATGCGAGTAGGCATTATCGGGAATTGGAGATCGAGCGTGACCGTCGTTCAAAGGAAATAGAGAAAAATACCTAAGATTTAGCTACTGAGCGTGGTATTCATCATAGATGCGAAGAAAGCTTGAGAAATGTTGTCAATGCACTTGTCCTTGTGCAACTTCAAATTAGACGTGGCGAAGCTGCGGAAGATCTCTTGCCACAATTGGCACTGACCAATGTCCTTGCTATGAATTAGGCTTGCTGATAACATGGCCAATCTCTTTTTAGGGCTATCCAAGTTGAACCAGCTGGGTATGGAGATGCAGGCGCTGAAGATTCTGACTTGGAGCTCCCTGATGATGCAGATTTGCTTCCTCATGAGACTTTTGTTAGACTTTTGAGAGAGGAGTTAAGCTCTAGAGCCAAGAAAAAAGGGAAATATAAGGATGAATGGTATGATGATGAAAGCGATGAAGATTCTTAGGAAGATACTGATGATTCTAAGGGGAATTCCGAAGGAGGCTCGAAAGGGGATCCTAAGGATGGTCCTAATGGCGTTTCTGGAAGTATTTGCGAAACAAATCCGAGTGCTGCTGGAGGTCCTTGTGAAAGAAGTTCTCGAGATGCTGGCGATGAGAGTTTGGTGGTGGCAAGGATATTGTTTTCGATGCTAACTTCAAGGACAAGAGTTACTTGTTTTGCGAATCCTGCTGGAGTACAGTGAAGAAGAAGACGTTGAACCCGTGAAAGAGAATGCTCCCTTAAATGAAGGATCCTCTGGCTTTTGTAATCAAACTTATGAAGTATATTTGGAATCAGAGGAAAAAACTTGGGATTTAATGAAGGATTTTCGTAACCCTCGTCGTGATGTCTCCTCTGGTGCACATTCGACCAGTGATTAGAAGCGATTTTTGCTTTGATTCTTAGACCATTTTTTGCTACTTGCTGTAACTATCATACCTGCAAATATTTGAACGAAATCTTTTCTTTTGTTATCGAGGAACACCTTATTTATTGTATTGTTTGCCTAGTAACTCGTGATCCGGCACGACGTTTACCTTGCAAAATCTAGGCTCCTAAGGTTACTTAGAGTGCAACTCTAGGGCTTACTTCGATGTGGGAGGCAGTAAACCAAGCTAGTGGGGGCTGCGGATCACCCTTCCCAAAGCCTTTGAGCTACCTGCCTATCTCAAGCAAGACATGGGTATCGAGACCATCGATACCAGGTTTTCCTCAGTACTTCATCAGCTTTATGTCAGGTATCGAGGATATCAAGTATCCTCCGAGAGGACATAGTAGTGTCCTGATAACCCGTTTTGCCTCAGTAAAGGAGGAATCTTATGTTGGGTAGCTACTTTGGGTCTCGATAATAAAGTAGCACAATGGGGGAGTGTCGGTCAAAGCTGGAGCTTAGACATGGTACTGTTCTCCTATCGCGTCTTGGAGTTCGACTCGTTTGTTCTCGCTTGCATCTCCTCGAGGTTGTATTTGATTTTTTAGAGGAGGTCCCTTAGCTGCGTAACTCGCTTACCATTCCCGTGAATGTAAACTAATTAGCCGCCTCAGGGTTCCATCCGCCCTAATGGCAGATGTTAATCCCATGTATCATCCCCGTGACGCCTCAAAAGAGAGGTCCTCATGGTCGCATGGTTGCGGGTCCAAATGCTTCTAGCTTATGTAGCTTCGATGCAAAGTACCCACCGGTAACGAGGTATCTTGTGGGCAGATGACTGTGTCATATAGCTCGTAGGTCCCTTACAACTACATGTACCTCAGCTATGTGCCTACCGCTTAAGGATTTTTTTTTTTTATAATTGGCATCAGGGCCTTGGCGTCAAGGCCTTTTAATTTCATTGCGTCAAGGCACAAGGGGAGATATGGCATCGAGGCCTTTTCGTTTATATGACATCGAGGCCTTTGGAGATGTGGCATCGAGGCCTTTTCGTTTATATGGCATCGAGGCCTTAGGAGATTTGGAATCAAGGCCTTTTCGTTTATATGGCATCGAGGCCTTTGGAGATTTGGCATCGAGGCCTGTTAGGGCATTGTCCGGTCAAACCCACTACCGTTGGTATGTCAAGCTGGTTGTCAGTTTTAGGTGTCAAAACACAATTCTTGATTTAGCCTACTAGAGTTTAGATTTCGGAATTGGGATATAGACAAAGTAGTAGATACCTTGAAGTCGAAGACAGTGATTATAAAGAAGACATCAAATATTCTTCATCGACAAAAGGTTAGTAGGAGTTATGACTTTTATGGAAATTCTTCTATTCTACTTATTCTATCTTTCGAAATAGTCGGCTACTTTAGTAGTGTTATAGCGATTGAGATTTTGTATTCTTGTCTACATAACCATGAGATATGTTAGTATTTGTTCCCACAATACTAAGGTTACAAGATGCATGAGATAGATTCGATGCCCTTTCTAGTGCATTGGTTTGCTTGCAAATCACGTGTATGAAACAAATGAATCTAAAGGAGTACTCTAGAGAAGAGTCCAGTGGATTATAGCTGAGGGTGTACTAACACGTCTAAGTACTAGCCCAACCCAGAACTTCCAGCGGATCCAGTTAAACCCTAATCTGGGAAACGGCGGTTCACGAACCGGTTCGTGAACAGTGACTCTGGATTTTACTCCTTAGTTCCAAAAAAGTCTATTTGTACACGTACATGTACGTGAACCACAGATTCGATGTATTTGGCCGGAATCCAGTTGGACGGTTCACGAACTGTCCAAATGAATATTCTCTAGAATTTCACACGGGTTAAACTTCTGACTCCTTTATCTCTTAGTTGGGCATGTGCTTATCAGAATATCTTTTGTGGTCCTTCTAACGAATATCAATGTGTCAATAAGATAAATATTATCTCTGGTCTGTTGGATCTTTATCTTGAAGTGTTTTTGTGCTAACAAAACACTTTGCAGATAAATTTTTAAACAAATTCAATTGAGATAAATGTAGTGTAGTCTTCAGTTGATCGATAACTGGCGGTTCAACGCGGAGATAAGGAATGTGCTGATCGAATCCCATCTGACGAGAAACTCTATCAATGTTATATTGTTGCAACTGATAGTCTCTAGGACTAAGGGAGAGAACATAACCAAGAGTAGAACTTGTCATGAAGGAAGCAGTTCCAACAACGTCATCGTCATAACTATTTTTCTCACCAAAGTCAATTGCACCATTAGGATCATTGGAAAAAGTATCAATCCGAGTTATATGATCAGTAAGGGATTCCCAGGGTCGAAATACCACATTCTTCTTGTCATCCATCAGATCAATAAGGTTCACATCACATGTTTCTTCTCATTGATCCATCTACATACCCTAGCATACAAACTTTTACGGCGGAGGGGTTGAAATTCGGCTTCAGGGGAACACTTAGGGAAGTGCTCCCACAACCATGCTTGCATAAATGGAACGTGAATGTGAGGCATGATCCCCTTACCCTCAGAGCACTCCATAGATGGAACATGAATGTGAGAAATGCCGCAATACACAAGGTGTTTTCCAGAGCCAGACCTCTTACACTATCCTCACCTTTAAACCAGTAAGCAATCAAACTTTTATAACTACTGCTCTTTGTAGCACGACATTCTTCATTAAGCTTGTTCACCGATTTTAGCAAACCTGAACTTAATTTATCTTGTGAGACGTTCCACTTCCGAGGAATGTTACCATGGATCGGGAGGTGCATTATAATAACCACATCTTCTAGAGTAATAGTGAGTTCTCCCCAATTCAATGAAAGTATGAGTAAGCTCACACCAGTGAGAAACGAAAGCCACCAAACCCCTCATATCCTCACTGATCGATAATATCTCAGAGGCTCTAACAGCGTAGAAGATGCTCGCCCTCTTCAGCATCGTCACAACCTAGGCTTCTAACATACACATTAACCACCCTATAAATGTCCCAGGGGAGGACCTAATTCTCGTGAAATGAATCGGAGTAGCCTTACAAGACCCTCGATGCAAACAAAAATGAATATCCGCCTGGGGAACAATCTCAGAAACAACTTGAGAATTTTCAAAATTAGGAATAAGCCAACATTCTCCAAATGAAGGATTCAGGAGCCTCTTCTCTGGCTTGGCAGTGAAGAACTTGTCATTCATGTGAGGAGTATCACTAGGGACTTGTGCTGACACTTTGTTAAAAGATGGTATTTGTTCAGACATCTGCGAGGAGATGTCCAAGATTTGATTACAATCGACGACAAAGATGATCGTGACAATAAATATGCATATGCAATTGGAAAGTTACCTTTTGCGGATGAAATCGTTGATGTTTGGAGGAGTGATTGCTTACAAATTCTACCGAAAACCTGCGTAAAGGGTTCAATATATTATATTAAACTCACGTTTATTTGCGCATGACTTGCATACACATATGTATGTCGAAATTCTTGTTTAAGAAATCCATAATGACAGATGACAGATAATTTGCAAAAAAAAGTACATAAGCATACAAAACATAAAAAAAATAAAAAAAATAATAAAAAAATAAAAATGATTTTTTTTTTGCACCGAGCGACGTTAGTGCCAGCCGGCGTCGCCCTTTTAGGGTTCTTAAACCCACCTCGTTATTTACTCTGGAATGACCGACAGAGGAGGACAAAATTATGAAAAGAAATTTACCTAAGCCTCTACATATATATATATGTGTTAACATCGAATTATAATCCTGGAAGGAAGATGTTTTCTTTTAAACACTAGGATTCCTTGTTGGAAAAGAAAAGGTCGAAAGGGTAGCTCTCTTAATTTGACATGATTTTTAATATATGGTGTGCTTATTTTGACCAATCACCATCCGGTGCTTACCACAAAATAATATTATTACATACTAAGCAGGGGACTTAATGTTGATGGTGGACTTTGATATAGGGGTAAAATAGTAAAATCATCCCTTCACATCTCATGCCATATTCTCTGAAATGAATATACTATACAAGTCACAAAAGACTCGGCAAGGAATAACGGGATGGACCACAACGTGGCCCCTGTAATCGAAAGAATTAGTCTGACTTGGTGAATGACACCACATTGGTCTTCACAAATATCGTATTGGACCACATAGGTCTCTGAGTATTATGCATAGCATGCCTTAGCCTATCCTCAAATGGGCTAGACCATCGGTCTCACAAGTTGTATATGCCCAACAAGTCACGACAAATCACCACTTGGCCGAGAGAGCGGGACTACTGCCATGATGTTGGTTTCCTAAAGGTGATTCATGACTATGCAAACCACTTTGCTTCAGCAGTGTCAGACTGTGACGCTGCCTCAACAAATCATAATACCAGTGTAGGCTAGCACAAACTTCTAAGATATATATACATATAATATATATAATAAAATAAATATATATATAGGTAGCCGACGGCGCTACTTGCCGGCGCCGGCCATTACACTTATTGGCAGCGCCAGCCTATGGCGATGCCCCACGGAAACTTCATTTATCTAAGCTTATGGTAAATACTTAATTGGCCTTTGCAAAATACATATGGCCTAGATCAGAGCAAAACTAGTTCAGACCAAATCGCGTCAAAGAAAAACCCGGTAGAAGCAAACCGAGGTCAGATCAAACCTCTGTTGAAGAAATCCAGTTACCATTGTGCTCTTAGGTCTCTTGACTCCCGCAAGAACTTGCACACTTGATTCTGTAATGTCCTTTATAGCCTAGCTAAGAGTTGTTCTAGATTCATACGTGAAGGCTAGCGATACCATACCTCTAACAGGACAGGACGCCCAATTTTGGATTTCCTTTAGATTATTCAATCAGGGTTCAGGGAAATCGAATCAATATCAATTAGGGCTTATTGATTTATCCTGATTGATTTTACCTCACAATTTTGACGAACTCAATACGAGATCTAGTTCTTGATCGTTGCGGAACTCCTAAAATTTAATATTACTTAAAAGAGCCTTACGGAGTTTCCATCAAATATTGGTTTTGATGATTGATTGTTCTAGTACAATATAATCGACTCAATACACATGATCATGATGACGACATGTGCTTTACGATCCTCAAGTGAAGTATTTCAATTTGTCCTAATAAAAGTTTGAGATGACGACCAACCTATGCAAGGATATACAAAATACTGTGCAGAAGATACGAGATGTATCATTGCAGAAGGTCATCGACTTATATTGATCATTAAGGGAAATCTAGCTTAAAGATTAAGCTACCTTTGAGTAGGGCTCAAGTAAGTTCACGGACAAGGATATCCATGACTCGCTCAAAAGTCCAACCTAAATCTTCTCAAACCGCCTAGAGACAAAGTGACTTAAGGTGGGAAAAGGTTCACCTTGACTCCTAAGAAGGTTGTGTCAAAGTATAGATCATGTAGACCGTGCACAATGTTTGTATAGGGTACGCGAACTGAAAGACATAACTGTGTATAGTTCGTGATAGGTATGTGAGCCATGTTTTGTACCATAAACTCAGTTTCGGTATCGCACTCATAGTTCGTGATATGTACGCGAACTATATGACATATATCAAGTTTAAAAACTTCTGAACTGATCAAGTTTGTGTAGGGTATGCGAACCATATGTCAACTGAGTTCAGTAACTTTTCCTCGCAACATGGTTCGTCATAGGTACACGAACCTGTTGGGTACTAAGCTTCGGAACTTAACTCAACTCCACTTTTTAGTTCCAAATCTTTGAAACACTATCTTTCATTTCTTCTTATAGGAATCAATATATACAACATCATCGACTATTAAATAGATAGAATGGTAGATACGAAATCGAGGAATAATCCTTACAAACCTTTCGACGAGAGGACGATAAATATCAAGTGATTAAGCTCCGATCTTCAATCTTCAAATGATGTTTGTCTCAATACCTAGTCTATCCAAGTCTGAAATGATACTGTAAACTAAATCAAGGATTGACATACCAACGCTAGTGGGTCAACCGAGCTATGCTCTAACACTATCAATCTTAATTTCAATCTTTGGAAGTCCACTAATTTTCAACGACTTATTTTCTAAGTAGTAAATGGTGAAATTATACGTCTCGAAGTGTGTTCATTTTTTATAGGAATGTAGAGCATAGTAGAGAAACGTATGTCCAAATATTATTAGCTTCAATCATCCGATATCGTTGACGTTTTACGGAGAAAAAGAAATGATATTGAAATTGTGAGATAGCATGAGATTAAAAGTGTGAGTGAATCTTCCCTCTATAATTTAACAAGTATATAATAATACTTCAACCTGGTTTTGTGGCTACCAGTTTGGTGCTACCACATGCAACCAACATTATGTGGCGGTCCACGTGGCATTTCCTTTAAGAAAAAGAGTTTTATTTACAACGCGTCTAGACAGACCGAGAAAAAAACTAACCCAAAACTAATTGGGTCTGTCTAGACACATTAGTGGGGTAATTAGTTTTGGGTTAGTTTTTTTCTCGGTTCGTCTAGCTTTTTTGTTTTATTTATGACGAGGGATCCATTGACAAAGCCTAATTATAGAAGATCTAACAATGTTTAAGAAGCCGTAGGATTCTAATACAGATACGATCAGGATTTTCTAGATGACATCTTTATCTTTTGGGGTGACCTGTTACCAGAAACACTTTCCATCAAATTATCTTATCAAAACAGATATTTTGATGTGAATCACTTCTTCCTTTGATGCTTTCTGTACGACCATTTTTTGTTTCTTCTTCACCAATTAATCTAAAGGCATCACTAGGTCTGGTTTCCATTGATTTAAAGGCATCGATGAGCAATGATTTCGTTGTTTTAAAAATCGCCATCTTACTCTTGTCACAATGTAGTGCAGCTCCGGACTGTTAGGAAATTTGATTTAGTCTTTTGATTTAGTCGCACTTTATCTTTCTGTTGAGTCCATATAGGAGTCAGTTAAGTCCATGTTCAAGTTAGTGGAATAAAATTAGGAGTGCACGTCAGTAGTTGGTTAGTAAACACTCCAGTAAAGTCTAGTATAAATTGAGTCATTTAGTTCAGTTGAAAACACTTCACTGAAACCTTTTATTTTATGTCTTCCCTTTGTTATTCAATTGAGATAATACAATCATCTCTTCAGTCGACTCTCTGTGTTTACAACTCTATCTCCTGATCTCCTTTTCTGTTATGGTATCAGAGCTAGGTTGGTGATAGAGTGTATGTTTTTATTTTTTGCTCACAGAGTGTTTGATTTTATTTCTCATTGAAATTTTTAACATAGTTTTCCTTGCAGAGGTGTTGTCTACTGTTTTGTCAAGATGGATGGTGGAAGTAGTTCTTTTTCTCAGCCTACAGTAGAGAAGCTTG
>JAJJMA010307607.1:7111-22648 GCA_023529015.1 Papaver nudicaule | reverse complement strand
GGATTTGGATACACCTAAGAAGATCTGGGACACTCTTGCGAGTTTGTTTACCAAGAAAAATACCGCAAGACTTCAATATTTGGAGAATGAACTTGCTGTGATAAGACAAGGTAATTTCTCTATTCCAGAATACTTCTTAAAGGTTAAGAATTTGTGTTATGAGATTTCAGAATTGGAACCAGATGACCCCATTAAAGAGGCGCGGTTACGTCGTTATCTTATACGTGGCTTGAGGAAGGAGTTTATGCCGTTTATTGCTTCAGTTCAAGGGTGGCAAACTCAGCCCTCTGTCATTGAGCTAGAGAACTTGTTGTCTAATCAAGAAGCATTAATCAAGCAAATGTCCAGCAAGCCTACTTCTGAAGTCGAAGACGTGCTCTTCACCAAAGACAAGAGTAGGAACAAGTCTGCTACAAAATCGACAGATGAAACTACAACCTGCCATAGATGTGGTAAGACTGGATATTTTAAGAAGCAGTGTTTGGTGAACAATCCACGAATGTAAGAAGGGGTTCTAATACTTCCATTGATTATAGCACAGACTGGATTGTAGATTCTGGTTGTTCTCATCATGCCACAGGTAATGCTTCTTTGCTCTCCGAAGTTCGTCCACACCAAGGGAAGAGAGTTATTGTTACTGTTGATAACTCGCTACATCCAGTAGTTAAAGAAGGTCAGTTAACTGTTAAAGATAATTCTAATGTCGATGGTGTTGATTTGGAAGATGTATATCATGTTCCGGGATTGAAAAAGAATCTTGCTTCCGTTCCGCAAATAACTGATTCTGGGAGGTATGTTTTATTTGGTCCAAATGATGTTCAAATCCTTTCAAATTTCAAATCTGTTGATGCTGATGTTCTCTTTACTGGACAAAGAAGAGATTCTCTGTATGTTTTGTCTGCTGGTGAAGCTTATGTTGAAAAGACAAGCCAAAATCCAAGTATATCACTTTGGCATGCACGTTTGGGTCACGTTGGTTATCAGTTATTGCAACAAATTTCCATCAAACAATTGCTTGAAGGAGTGACATTGTTTCGGAAAATGCATACAAATGTTGTATGTTCTGGTTGTCAGTATGGTAAGTCTCGTCGCCTTCCATTCCAAAGTTCGACAAATCGATCTACTTCTCTGTTTCAACTACTTCATTCAGATCTTCTGGGACCAACAAAAACACCTAGTTATGCTGGTTATCATTATTTGATGGTAATTGTGGATGATTTCACTCGGTTTTCTTGGGTTTACTTTTTGAAACACAAAGATGAGGCCTTTTCGATCTTTGTCAAATTCAAATTGCAAGTGGAGAAAGAGTTTGGGAAAAGGATCAAGTGTCTACGTACAGACAACGGGGGAGAATTTATGTCAGATGAGTTCTTCACATACTGCAGAGAGCATGGAATTCGTCGCCAAATGACATGTCCTGACACCCCCCAACAGAACGGAGTTGCTGAACGAAAACTAGCTCACCTTACTGAAATGTGCTTGTCTTGGTTGCATGAAAAACAACTGCCCAGAGCTCTATGGGCAGAAGCTATTCAATGTGCTTGTCATGTAATTAATCGACTACCTCCATGGCCAGGTACCGATAACTCCCCTTTTGAAAATTTGTATGATGTTAAACCTAATGTGAGTTATTTCCGGGTTTTTGGTTCACTTTGCTATGTTCATATTCCAAAAAGTAATCGAACTAAGCTTGACCCGAAAGCTAGAAAATGTATCTTTGTTGGATATGATTCGCACAGGAAGGGGTGGAGGTGTATGGATATTGAAACGAAAAAGGTTACGGTGTCTCGTAACGTGGTGTTTGATGAAGTGACGCCGTATGATGGTATTGATACCACTGTTTTGGATCCTTTTTCACTTGATACCGACTCTCAAGCACATGGTACTGATGATTCTATTTTCCAAGATGAAAATTCTCCTATTCAGCAAGATGTTGTCCGAAGGTCTACAAGAGAACGACGAGCACCTAGTCACCTATCTGATTATGAGGTTCAAGGTAATCACTTGTCTGTAACCTCTTGTTTTCTAATGGGAGTTACTTATGAAGGTGAACCAAGGAATTATGACGAAGTTGAAGGAGTTGCTGAATGGGAAGTTGCGATGCGTGAAGAAATAGATGCATTGCATAAAAATTCTACCTGGGTGCTTGTACCAAAACCAGATGATGCTGACCTTGTTACTTGCAAATGGATTTACAAGCTAAAGAAGAAGGCAGATGGCACTGTAGACCGCTACAAAACTCGACTTGTGGCACGTGGTTTTTCTCAGCAGTATGGATTAGACTATGAAGAGACTTTCAGCCCTGTTGCAAGAATGGTAACGTTGCGTACTCTCATTTCTCTTGCTGCATATGAAGGGTGGAATTTATGGCAACTGGACGTGAAGAACGCATTTCTTTATGGTGAACTAGATCGTGATATTTTTATGGAACAACCTCAAGGATTTGTATCTAAGCAGTATCCACATCATGTATGCCGACTTAAGAAGGCATTATACAGTCTCAAACAAGCACCACGCGCATGGTATGATAAGATTGCTCAATACCTTAATTTCTGTGGCTTTAAACCATCCAATTCTGATTCAAGTTTATTCATTAAGAAGACAACTACAATGTGCATTATGCTTCTTTTATATGTGGATGATATGATCATTACCGGAGATGATGATACTGAAATTAATCGTCTTCGAAGTGACTTGTCTGTACGTTTTGATATGAAAAGTTTGGGCGAAGTTGGGTGTTTCCTTGGTTTGGAAGTTGAAAAATCAGATGGTTACTTTGTTAAACAACAAGGGTATGCAACTGGTTTACTGAGTCGTTTTGGTCTGGAGGATTCAAAAGAAATGGTTACACCAATGGAACCGTCTCTCAAACTAACAAAGGAAGAAGGACATGTACTGGAGGATGCAACACTTTTCCGTCAACTGGTTGGAAGTTTATTCTATTTAACCATTACAAGGCCTGATATCGCTTACTCTGTTGGAGTTGTATCTCAGTTCATGAACAAGCCTTGTGTTGGTCATTTACTCGCAGCAAAGCGGATTCTTCGCTATGTGAAAGGCACTCTGAACTTTGGGTTAATGTATAAGAAACCCAAACTCTTTTCTTTAAGTGGTTTTGTTGATGCAGACTGGGCAGGTGACGTGAATGATATGCGTTCTACCACTGGCTATTGCTTCAATACTGGTTCGGCTGCAATCTCATGGTGCAGCAAGAAGCAACCTACTGTCGCTCTTTCAAGTTGTGAAGCTGAGTATGTGGCAGCTTCTATGGCAACCCAAGAATGCATATGGGTGAAAAGACTAATTCAGGAAATGGTTACTACATTTAACTATCCAATTTCAATTCGCTGTGATAATGAAAGTGCTATAAAGCTTGCTGGAAATCCTGTGTTTCATGCACGCACTAAACACATCGAAACTCGCTACCATTTTGTTCGAGAAAAGGTATTAACCGAAGACATTCAGCTGCAGACAGTTCGATCTGAAGATCAAGTTGCTGATATCTTTACAAAGGCGCTTCCAGTAGCAAAGTTTAAGATGTTTCGAAGGTCTCTTGGGGTTATTAATGGGAGTCTGCACTAAGGGGGAGTGTCACAATGTAGTGCAGCTCCGGACTGTCAGGAAATTTGATTTAGTCTTTTGATTTAGTCGCAATTTATCTTTCTGTTGAGTCCATATATGAGTCAGTTAAGTCCATGTTCAAGTTAGTGGAATAAAATTAGGAGTGCACGTCAGTAGTTGGTTAGTAAACACTCCAGTAAAGTCTAGTATAAATTGAGTCATTTAGTTCAGTTGAAAACACTTCACTGAAACCTTTTATTTTCTGTCTTCCCTTTGTTATTCAATTGAGATAATACAATCATCTCTTCAGTCGACTCTCTGTGTTTACAACTCTATCTCCTGATCTTCTTTTCTGTTAACTCTTAACTTATCGTATTAATAGAATTCATTAGCTTTGTATACTATTTTGGGTTTAAAAGTTTGATTGATATGTATTTTCTTTATCAAGACTATACTGATGGAACCCCCTTTTTTTATAGCTTAAGCTTAACCAAACCTCTTAAATTCCATCATTTAATTTGCTAGATCAGATTTAGAGGTTTAGATTTACAAATACATACAAATTTTAGAGGAACGGATATGATAAAGACTTTATCTTTCGATCTTCATAATATTAATGGAAAAATGAATAAATTTTAACCAAAGCGAAAAATTGGAAATTGAATTACAAGAAGATAAAGAAGCAAGACGAAGAAAGAGGAAGACGATGTGTAGTAATACCATAATTTTAGGTGATGTGGCAATCAAGTTAAATGCCACCTAATGTTGGTAGTAGTGGTATCACAAAAATGGTAGCCACAATTAATTTTTGATAATACTTTATTCCAAAAGAAAAAATCGATTAACAGGGTCACTGATTACAACCAATAGGCACGTAAAAAAACTTAACATAAGTAAAGAAGGAGAAAGGTAAATTTCTTCCAGAGATTACACATAGAGTTTAGAAGGAAGTCGAGGTGTAATGAGTACCTCAAGAGGAGTGGCTTTAGCATTTTGTAAGCCAGGGCATTCAGTCATGTCAACCGATACATTATCGATTGTACTAAACTCAAATCCATGAATCAAACGGGCCAACGCTAAAGGCAGGACTTGAAGTGCAAATGAAGTACCGGGACATATTCTTCTACCAGCTCCAAACGGAAGGAGTTCATAATCTTGACCTCTAACATCAATACCCACATTTTCAGTTAAGAACCTTTCAGGTTTAAACTGTAACGGGTCGGACCATACCCGTGGATCACGGTGAATCTTGGATGCGTTAATTATTAGTTGAGTGCCCTTTGGAACGTGGTACCCAGCTACCATGCAATCTTCGGTTGCTTTGCGCATTCCTGATAGAGGACCTGAGTATAGCCTGAATTCTTCTTTGATTACAGCTTGGAGGTATACAAGGTTCTTGATATCTGATTCGTCCACTTGTCTATCTCTGCCTACGTGGACGTCCAATTCATCATGGACTTTCTTCAATTCACGTGGATGATTCATTAGTAAAGATAGTACCCACACTATACTAACCATATTTGTATCAGCTCCCCCCAGGATTAAAGTCTGGAACAATGCCAAAATGAGTAGACTTAGTATTAAAAATTCTTACAAATTATTCCTAATTAATTAGTCTATATCAAATTGAATTATTCCTATTAAGCATAAAGCTGAATTCTGAAACTTACCAAGCAGGTAGCCTTATTGATAGTATCAGCATCATAAATGTCAGACAGTTTTGTATTTTCATCCTCGAGTATGTTCATCATCACATCCATGAAATCCTTTTCAGCTCCCTTCTTATTCGGTCCTGACAACAGCCTCTTTTTTTTGTGTTCATCCAGCCATCCTTGCATTAAAGCATCTAAATCTTTTGCCACTTTCTTCATCACCTTCTGGTAACCACCAATGTCCAACCATCCTAAAAATGGTAAGGCGTCTGAGGGTATGAATAAACCCACCAACCTAAAGAACTCTCTCAAGGCGTACTGGCATCTCGCAGCTTCATCATCTTCGGAAGCATCCCTGAAGTTGTATCTCTTACCAACGGCCATTTTGACGGACATATTCAAGGTTAAATCAGATACCCATCGTGTCATATCATGCGAAACAGGGCCGCCACCGATGCTTTTCTCCGCCCATGTCTCGTAGAGTTCTTTAACGGATGTATTGATCTCCGAAGCCCAGACATGGTGCAAAGACTCGATACGACTGTGAGAGAGAACTTCTCTGTTCATAATCTTACGAAGTTCACGCCAATAATGTCCGTAAGGAGAGAACCCGAACATTGCAGTACCCATGATCTTCATGGCTACCTGACAAGGACGTGAAGACCATATCTTGTCATTTATGGTAAAACATTCTTTCACCACCTCCCAATCACTAACAATGAGTGATTTATGTACCCCGATATTAATGGTGAAGACGGGTCCATATTTTTCAGCCAATTTCCCAAGTGCTATGTGAGGAAGGTCTGGTCCACCCAGTACAAGGAGATGCCCGATAATTGGCCATCCGCCGGCTGGTACCGGTGGTTCTTTGAGTTTTGGAATTTTGGTTGATGTACTCTTCCATGAGAGTCCTAAAAACCATAGAAACAGTAAAGCAACAACACCACCAATTACCATTGTAGAAGATGGTGTTGAGATGAAGCAATCACGTAGATGATTCACATCCATTATTAGGGTTCCTTAGAAGAATATGATGATGGAAATGAAGATACTAATTATAAGAAAATAAAGGTGATGCTGATGGAAGTGTTTGAATATTGAGAATGGGAATTTGATGGATAAATATGCATCTTATGAGGTTTATTTATAGCACTCTGTACTTTCCATACGTGGTGGAGTATTGAATTATTGATGTTGAACTTTGAAAAGCTGAGCGTGTTAGGGGTTCCAAGAGGATGAGCTGGGTAACTTGGCAAAATGTAACCTCGAGTCTAATACAGTATTGTTTAGTTACTACGGTTTGAATTTGAAAAGGTCGTGATAAGAAAAAAAAAATTGAAGATCAAATTTTGACCAGTGAGTGCATTCAAGGTCAAATTATTATGTTAGATGGATGCCACTGTGGATAACGTGCATGTTATGACGGGTATTTACGGTTTATCACAATTTCTGGAACACAGTGTCTGGAGACTAGAGTTTTTGTGCCTGTCCTAAGTTGGGAATTATATCACCTTCCCTATTTATTTAAGATTTTCGTTGTTGACATATCATGAAATGATGGGCATATCTAATCGAGCCCAATTTGCCTACGTTATTATCCTGATAAGTCTTAGTCAGCCATGTGTTGGCCCCGCATTGCATTGCACTGCACTGCACGGTAGACTTCTAAATTCAAACTTGTTTGCTACTGTCAAGATGGCTAATCGTAGCTATGACGCATGTAGCCATCCAAGATTAGATTTTTTTTCTCTCTCTTTTGAAGGGAATCCAAAATTAGATTCTTGATTTCCGCAAATGGTTTAATTTTAAATCGATTGTAAATTATGGAATCAAAGATCATTTGGTATAACGACCTCTTGCTCTATTACATCCAAGGGACTGTTCCTTCCATTTTATTTCTTTCCGTACGCAAAGACTTATTAAGCAACAGATAATCTGGAGAACTTTGTCCAACATGTTGGAATATATGAAAGGATTGATATAAGATTGCTTTCTGCAGAGAATCTGAAACCACTCAGATGATTAAGTTCTCCATTAGTTTAGAGCCGGTGTTCTGATTTTGATATTCTTAATAATGTTTTAACTGATCATGTTCTTTCAAGTTAGAAATGTTTCATTTTATCAATCTATTTTTTATGCTAAAATTAGAAATGTTTCATTGAGCACTAATTTGGGTACTTGCACTCGCTATTGAAGTTTCTTTTCACATTTTTACCCCCAGGCCTCCTAGGCACCTTTCTAAATCCACAACTCCACATATATAGAGAGGGACGATTGAATACTGTATCATGCGTGGGAATCACTATGAAATTGAGGACCACAATTTTGGCTTATGCAAAACAAGAATGACCGTATACTAATTAATGCGACGAACTTGTTTAGGTCGTCGAAGCTTATCTTCTTGTATGAGTTCTTGATATTTTCATTTGTTCTAGAACAATATACGCACCTAACTATAAAGTTCTTACTTTTTATTTACGGTACACAATTTTCTGGTGGCGACCATTTCTTTTTTCTTCTTTTACTTGGCACAAAATTCTTTAGCCTCCCTAAATTTGGCCCCATTCGTGAGTATTTGGCCCCATGAAAAAATAATTCCGGCGGTTGTTATATAGCAAAATCGGAAAACCCCTTATAAAAGATGACTGTTTTACCCTTTCTCAATTAGTTGCTAATTACATGATTAGAGTCTAAACAAGATTAATTAGTCTTAACTCTCATATCAAAACAAGATTAAAAATTATCAAACATATCAACCATGAGAATCACCCAAGTTTTTTAACCAAAATCTTGAATCTGAACAACGCACAATCGGTCTATATATATGAAAACTTAAGCCGATTATTCTTGGGTTCTCGAACAATCGGTTAATATTATTACCAAAGTACGCCGATTGTTGTTACTCTGCCCAGAAATTTAACCAAATCAATCGGTGTATCTATGCACATTTATTGGCCGATAGTTTAAAAATAATCGGTGTAAATTAGTGAACATAAAGGACGATTAGGTGTACACAGGAGATTCAAATAGTTGAGCATTCTCAATCGGTGTATCTGAAGACCATCATAGGACGATTAGGTGTACACAGGAGATTCAAATAGTTGAGCATTCTCAATCGGTGTATCTGAAGACCATCATAGGACGATTATGTGTACACAGGAGATTCAAATACTTGAGCATTCTTAATCGGTGTATCTTGAAACCATCATCTAACGATTTGAAAATATGAATCTTTCTGGAAGTCAATAATCGTTTTTGGAAAGCAATATTATAGAACGATTGTATAGTCTGACAATTTTTGGAGTAAAATTGCCAGACAATCGTTCGACGTATACACCAACGTAAACCGATTAAGCCATAAAAACTGACAGAAATCTAAGTACACAACCCACATTCATTCACATAAATTAGCAACCAAATTTAGCATCCTACACAAACATACCAAAGAAGTTTAAATTCGACACAACCAAAGTTAAAACAAGTTTTAAGTCGACATAACCAAATTCAAACAAGTATTTTCAAACTATTATGAGTTTAACCACGACCACGACCTCTTCCACCACCGCGACCTCCACGAGCACTGGTACTAGCACCTCGAGTCTTTTTAGCTGGTGGTGCGTCTTGTGTAGCCTCACCACCACCACGACCTCTTCCACCACCACGACCTCGTTTGGGTCGTGGTTCTTGTGCATCCTCATGTGCAGCGCTTGTTGTGGCTTCATCCCCCCTTGTCTTGCGCTTTGCCCTCTCCGGTGGTGGTTATTGAGATTTTCCAAACAAATCTCCACGTCGTTTATTCTCCAGGTTCAACAATTGGTCTACAGCTTTCTTCAAGATCCTCTCACTCCTCTTATCTATACCACCTTTCACAAGCTCTGTCTGGAACTCCTTGATCATTTTGCCGACTCGAGGTCTCTGTTTTCAATCATACAACATACACTAAGTACATATATATAATGATTAAAGTTAATAGGACACAAGCGAATACTTACATATACATCGACGGCTTCTTTTGGATCAGCAATCAACTTTCTATTATCAGGGCGTATGACATGAGGATGGGAAGTCCTCTTCAACCACTCCATATAATCAGAGTCGACCCAATCGTTCGGAAAGATAGGAGTATCAACGCCAACCAAATGCTCAGCTCTGTTGTCCCAATCAGTGGATGTACAAGGAGGTGTGTGCACAATTAGAATTGAACCCTCATAGGCCTGACTTTCGTCCCTATCCAAGTCACCCAATCCGAGCGCCTCTTCGCTTGGTATGTTTTGTACACTACCACATTGACGAGCCACTCTTGTCGGATTGTAGAAAACATATCCGGTGGGGTGAAACAGAGGTCCAAAGTACATTTGTATGCGGCTACGAACAGATAGACCTTCTTCCCTCCTTTTAATATAAGGATCAAAGACAACTTTCTCGACGGGCAAGTTGTCCAATCGAGTCCTGATCTCAATCAAGGTTCGATCTTGTCCCGAGGGCTTCCCATTGTACATATATTTGCTTCCCAGATAGTGTTCCTCTTTCCAATCGGGGTTGGGCAGCGCCCTTTCGGCAAACTCAGGGAAATGCAAATATATGAACGCCTACAAGTGAAGCATGGGAGTATAAGATACTAAGTATACTATAATCTTTGGATAACGACAAATGAAGGTACATGGATTACCTGAAGTAAAGGCATACTGCCCCCAATTTGATCCTTCTTCGCCCTAGAAGCCTTTCTCATCTCATTCAACAAGAATGCAAGACAAACAGTGCCCCATGAGATCTCATTCAACCTATCCAAGTCAGCCAAAAACTGCACATAGGTGGCATTCACCCGAGAACCAGATGTGTCGGGGAGTATGACACTTCCCAAGATGTAGAGAATGTACGCAGTGGCTGTCGCAGTGACCCGCTCGGGAGCCAACTTGCTCTCCTCATGTAGCCACAGAGTCCCCATGAATTGGTCCCTCAGAGATTTCAATTGGAATGTCTTCGACCTTTGTTTTCCAGACCACATCTCTGTATTGGTCTTCGCCTTGTTCCAACCCAATTTGGCTTCGGTAAAAGCATAGATAAGATCCCAATGAAGGTCCTTGTCGAATGCGGAGTCGGTGGGGGCGCCGTCCACGTCCTTGAGGAAGTCCGTCCTTGGTAAAGCCGATGCTCCTAACTGATTTGCCTTCAATACTTAGACCTGTAATCTCATGAGCATCATCCGGAGTGATGGTCATCTCGCCAAAATGGAAGTGCATAGAATCTGTCTCCGCATAATACCTTTCAACGAAGGCAAAAACAAGTGGTTTGTCATATCCAACTGTGGAAGTACTGGCAATGGCAGGATACAACCCCGAGTTCTTGACGATCTCTACCACTTGAGGGGCTTCACCGCTAACTAACCACGCCTCCAAAGCTTTAGGATTCTCAGGGCGTTCACCTACCCTTTCCAAGGGCCACATATCCATCTTTCCCGCCTCCGATTGGTGTTTGAGAAGACGTATTGCATCCTCGTGGTCCTACAAAACGTTGATATGTTTTGTTACATGAAATGAAGTTATGTTGGATGAATAAACGAAGAAAAATAGAACTAAATGAGATACTTACGATGGTTCTGTAGACGATTGTGAATGGGTAAAATCTTTGGACAACTTCTAACCACAACAGTCCCCATTCCATGAGAGAGAGAGAAAGAGAGAGAGAGAGAAAGAGAACCAAAATTGTGAGAGATCCCCTTTTCCAAATACCATTCTCTTGATATTTATAGGGATCTCTCTCTCCTATTATCCTGACATGTGTCCCACAGTCTCTTAATTACAAAAATGCCATTCCTTTATCCTAAAGCTTATCTTGACTCATAGTCTCACTGCCTTGACTAACTCATTTTGACTTCTTAAACACCCAAAATGTCTAGACCCAAGCCCAATTGGATAGACTCAACTAAGTATGTATCAAGCCCATTAGGTCCTAATGAACTTGGGTCATCCACATTAGTCCCCTGACGGTTCGGGCGGGCAGAGTGCCGGGTCGACCGTCACCCATGGATACCCAAGTCTAAAATTGAATAAAATTATTAGAACGAGGGCGTCGCGATGTGAGGATGGACAAGACGAAACAATTGAGAGGAAAAGAGGTGTGCGCGGGTAATGGCTTGACGAGTAAACGTAAAAAATTAATCATTCAAGCGCGTATTGGATTCATGGCGACTGGAGGGAATACCATTGATTTCGAAAGAATAACAGAAAGAAGAAAATATAGGCAGTGGATTTTGGTGTGGGCGACAATAGATATATACGAGGAAGTTTGTCCGAAACGGTTGGAAGAGGGACGCATGTATAGTAATGGGCGTGTTTGGATGGTGCGCTCGAAGCTCTTGCGAGAAGATAGGCGAGCTCGGTTTTTTCGGTCCAAACTTGGAATATGATGAGTTGTGGCGACTGATGATTTATTTTATTTCCAAAATACGAATAGAAGCGAAAATAGCGCGTGCATGGCTCCAGAAGCTTATGACTATGGCGTGTTAGTGAGGTAGTTGACAATTTGGAGCTCAACTCGTATAGAGTTTATCTTACGAGGCGCAATTCTCGCCGCGTTTCAATGGTGCGCTAGAGGCCTTTGCGACCAAATGAGCGAGCTCAGCATTCTGCTAGAACTCGACATATGACAAGGGGTAGTGATTGATGACTTTTGATTCAATTTTGTTCTTACAAGATGGTCTGATGCGAGGATTGATTGTTTTAACAATTATGATATATCTTTATGTGACCGCTTGATACTATGCCCTGCGTTAGCTGGAGAGGCGCGCAAGTGAAAATTAATCTGTTATCGTGCACGGGGATATATCTTTATGTGTTTTTATGGTAATCTGCTATCGTGCACGGGGATTAGTCCCCAAGTATCCATTTTTGTTTACATGGCTTTAGACGCGCTAAAGAAGTAACTGGCGGTTTTGGGTTCGACTTATTGTCTATGTTGTTGTTTAGGAGTACTTTGCTGAGATTGAAGTGTAAATAAGTTGAACTTTGAGGGGAACCAGCGATGTATTAAGGTTATCAACCCATTAGTCCCCTGATTGTTGAGGAGGCGCCGTCTCTTCAACAATCATACTAGTTGATAACTACTTGAGGCAGGAGGGTGTCGTGTGAGTATGAGCGAGTATGCTTTTGGTCTTATTTTTCTCGATCGTTTATACAAATTCAATAGAAATAAGAGGCGGAAGAAATATTCTGTGCAAAATAGAAGGAGGTGGAAAATGAGTACCTTGCGTCTGACAATTCAAAATGGTGTGTTCGAATCCCCATTCCGCGTATGTGGTGGATTCTTTGGTAGGCGGTTTTCCATGCGTAGCGGTAATTAATTATTATTTTTTTTTTCGTAGTATAGTCCCCAGTTGCAACGGAGTATGGTACGCTACCATCCTGTTTATGTATTTGAGCGCCCTTTATGGAACATGAAGAAAATAAGTGTACGCGCCCAGAGTGATACTCTCAGCTAAAATGTAGCAATTGACTATAATATCAAAGGATGAGAGAAGTTCTTTAATATGCTGCTTCGAGGCTAATTAAAAGGCGCGTAGGCTTATGATAAAAACGCTTACGTGATGTCCTCTTAGAGACTAGAGGTTTACTCCATTCGCATGAGCAGCGATGCAAGGACATACGTGCGGCCCTCTCTGACTTCGTGCAGGCGCGGATTCAGTTTTATAAGGTAAGGCGCGTCATCGCTATAATGACTTCGTGCAACAACTTTGTAAAGAAGAAGGCTATGTAGAGATGCACGGGATCTAGTTGGTTTTGTCGCACAGCGCGTCGCTGTATGTGAGGCCGAGCTAGTTAAGCTGACCGGCGCTTGATATATGTTGTAGTGTTCCTTATACTTTTGAGGACACGCACTTCTGTAATCAGTTGATTTTCTTTATGTTTGCTTAGTATCATAGAAAAAAGAGGCGAGGTTTACTACGTATGCCTTTGTTTGTGTTAATGACTTTTTTGAAAAGCTTCTTGTTTATGTGCCTCGTGGGCTAAATTTCTTTTACTGGTAGGGCACGTGTTAAGCAATCCTCCAAGCATGTTCTTGTTTATGTGCCTCGTGGGCCAAATCTGTTTTACTGGTAGGGCGCGTGTTAAGCGATCCTCCGAGCATGTTCTTGTTTACGTGCCTCGTGGGCTAAATCTCTTTTACTGGTAGGGCGCGTGTTAGGCGACCCTCCTAGTATGTTTCTGTAGTTTGATAGTAGTATATTAATCAGTTGGTATAACGCCTGTCTTAGAGTGGCCGCGTATCCGGCGTAATACCACCGAGCGTGTTCCAATACAAAAGGAAGCGTGTTCAGTGCGCTTCCTGAGGCAGCGTGTTCAGTGCGCTCCTCATGGGTTTTCGGTGCCCAACCGACCAGGGTGCTCAGTGCCCTTTAAAGTCGATTTTGTTATAAAAGGAAGCGTGTTCAGTGCGCTCCTGAGGCAGCGTTTTCATGGCGCTCCTTTAGGGTTTTCAGTGCCCTTTTACAAAATTGCAAGCATTCTTGAGTGAAAGTGACAGGATGCTCGTGTAATGCTTTCCGAGTTTATTTAAACTAGGCAACACTTCCATGCGCTCTTTTGCATACACAATCTTAGAGTAGAATAAATGAAACTAGCCATCATGGCGAATCATGAGTAAAGTAATTATATTTAAAGGGGTTCATACATATTAGTGTTGGCCCTTCTCTAACATATATTTATCAAATACATGAAATGTGTTGATGCAAGGATGTATGATTGAGCAAAGTACTGATATATTTTGATGAAAATACTCGTACGCAAGCGAATGTTATAAATGGGCTAGCTATCATGTTGATTTGTAACAGAGATAGTCATGTTCGTGGCGCTCTATATATAATAGGATGAAATGATTTCAAACGTAAGTCCCCATACCAATAAATATCAATAACTAAGCATTAGAATGTGTGATTATGACTTAATTTCTAATTTTCATGATATTAAATCATACGAAGAGCCTATGTACATGCAAGCATACATGATAATAGGGTTGTCTAAATACATATTATTGAATGGGCATTTCAATAAACAACTCATATATTTGATCGTAAAAAAAAGAAGGAGAAAGTGGTTTGAGATTACCAATGATGCAGCGCTGATTGGTAGAGCACTCGTTTATTGGTTGGGCAGAGGCGCAAGTTGCAGCCGTAGCACATACATGGAAATTGGAGCTGGTTCTCACCATATCTGCGTTTGTACTTTTTAAGGATGGGTAAGCAGAAACGTTTGAGTATATCATAAGCGCGTACATGCCGTAATCAGCTCATTTTGGTTTACATAAGTGGTGCCTGGTAGGGCCACATTTATAGAGGGAGTACGCGTGCTTCAACCTTATTGTCGTAGCCACGACAGATGTCAGCGTATGCTGCGCGACACTTCTTGGTCCAGTGTGGTGTTGGTATAGCTTGCAGTGGTGAAGCGATGGTCTCGGTGTAGTTGGAGATTCAAGGGTAGCTCGTCGGCGGATAAAGAGGATGAGACGTTGCTGCTGTAGTGGGAATGGCGGCGCTGATGTAGTGGTGTAAGCGGCGTTATTATGGTGTCGCTTCCTGTTCTTTTATATGGACCTCCTTGGTTGATCTGAAGTAGGTATCTCAAAGCCGAGTAATTCTGGTGAGGCTGCATGATTGCCAGAGATAACTAGTAGCTGCGAGGTGTACCCTAATTTGATAGTTGATGGCGGCTAATGAGAAATGGAGAGAGATGTCACAGAGGTGGAGAGAAGTGATAGACGCGGTTAAATGAGAAATGGGATAGAAGTGGGGATGAAAGGGAAAATCCGAGAGATGAGTAAATGAGATGAAGATAATTCCGCGCATGTGAGATGAACGCGGGTATCATGTAGTATGGAGGATAGCCGCCATTATAGGTTTGGCGACCGGCTGATGATGACGATGGTGAAGACTGAGAGTGTTGTTTGGTGAGATTTGAGGCGGGGAAGAACACGGTGATACTGCTTTCGAAAAGGTGGACCAAGGGTACTGGCTGGCATGTGGAAACGCGAGGGTGTTGTTTTGATGGGTCTCAAGGGAGAGTGGGTATTTTGAGATAGGAGGTAAACGCGGTAGCTATTTGGCGATGGGCTAAATGCGTGAGATAAGCGCGAAGGGGAATAAGAAGGCGCGTGAGAGGACAGATTAGTTACGGCGTGAAACGCGGTGAACAAAATTTAGCTACTGGGTGGGGTAAGGTAGGTGACGCTGTTGCATGCTGGGTGGGGTTAAATGAGCTGTATTGGAAGCTCAGTTATCCACGTGCTGTTGTCGAGGGTTGGTCGGCGACAGTTTTTTTTTTTTTTTTTTTTT